>DWQO01000077.1:0-13732 GCA_018236845.1 Plebejus melissa
TAGGTCGACCTCCAACTAGGTGGGATAACGATCTCCGTTTAGTTGCAGCTGCGGGCCCGTGTCGGATGCGAATAGCAGGAGATCTTCTATCTTGGCGTTCATTGAAAAAGGCCTATGTCCAGCTAATATAGGCTGATTTGATTGATTGTTTGATTGAGATGACCAGGCGTCTCATGGACACCTAATATATTTTCCGGTTTGAATTTTGATATTACGTTTTATTTCACAACCATAAAAAGAATAAAAAATAAAAATAAACGACGCGGGTCAGTTGTCCACTGCATATGATACTGCACAAGTTTTTTCATAAATACGTAACTTTTATTACGTGCATACGTAATAAAATTTATTTTCGTCCTTTATAAGCATATAAGTGGTGACGGTTGTTTTGCAGACGCTACGTCCTACGTCTAATATTACGTATAGTAATAAAATAAATTATACTTAAAGACGTTGCGATACGAATTTGATGCACTTTGAGTTTAGTGACGGCGTAGACGTCTTGTCATGAATTGATCGGTTAAAATGTGCAAAATTTCATCGCATTGGATCAAGCTGTACCTCAGCAAGAAACAAAAGAGACTACGTCTGGTTTCGGCTATTACGAAAATTGTAAGTTTTGTTTTAATTTTAATCCTAGTTCAACAGATCTTTTCAATTGCAAATTCATAAAATATTATGATACTCTTAAAAAACATACTGTATATACATTTTATGATTTAACTTTTAGGTAATGTAACCAAGTTAAAAAGTACAATAATGCTTTATACAGCCACTATGAATGATCTTTTTTTACATCAGGAACAGATTTATTTTAAATAGTTTTGAATTTGACCGGAAGTTTTAAACGGATCAAAGCGTTAACCACGGATGATGCCAACTACTATATAAACGATTTTTATTGCATCTGAGATCGTGTCAATTAATTCTCACAAGGCGCTAAAACAATCAAGATTTGTTGATCAAAATTAATTTTAAATTACATAACGAAGTGAACTGCGGTCATTGATCGAATATTGAAAACAAAAGTGACACTATACAGACTTTTAAAATTCATTTTGTCTTTAAACTTGTAGTGAAATTATCTTAATGTTATTATAATTATACTAAAAATAGTTATATAGTAGAATATATAACTAAGAATATTTCTTGTCCCAACGTACCTATTATCTAGATGATAACTCCCATTTTTCTTTTTGTATGCGATGCTTTACGTTGTAATCGTAATATGAATTCAACCCACTAAATATGGTTTATTTAAAATCAAATCTGTAATCAAGTGTCCTACCCGCTGCGCCAATTAATTAAATTTATCAACTACCCGTTACAAATAGATATTGTTTCGACGGCGTGTTAGTTACATCAAAGCCGATAAACCTCGGGCAATCAAACGGTAGTTATTGTAAATCAGCCAGTACATTAAATTAAACTTTGTTTTTAACTCGTAAACCGGTTTATTGTCCTCTAAAAGTGTTCCGAGAAGGTTCTAGAAATAGATTTATGGGTTTGTACAAGTTGAATGTTTTGGGTGTTTTAACTTGAACTTGTCTTCGTTTTAGTTTAAGCCATGTCTTAGAGCTTTGTAAATTGTAACTTAGTTTAAATATTCAACATGGTTGTTAAGTGGAGAATATTTTGTCAACAATTAATGTGCAAAACAGAAAATGCTAGTAAATAGAAAAATGTCAGTCTTAAAACCCCAGAAACCGTGCATATGATCATTTTCTCTTGGCATTTACGTTCGTCGTCCTCAATATGAAGGGTGTATTGGCTGTACAATACAGCCAAACCTAACCTAACTCCGAAGCTACCAAAGTAAACCTTAGAGACTAAAATACTTTACTTTTTACTAATAAATCCATACTACTCAACAATCTGTTTGTCTATCTGTTTCCTACTTCTTAAAATGAATAAATAGTTTGAACTAAAAACCAGACTTTTACTAGCCAACTATTGAGCCAACTGGTAATAAGTAATTAGAAATAAACGATTTCGAATAAAAAAACAGATGTGGAATATAAACGCGTCAAAAATAACATCGATGAGCTTAGATCGACTGGTTTAATCGATTATTCTGGAAAAACGTAGAGTAAATAAACTGTTTTAGTGTTTCACTGGCGTTTAACGGATTATAAGCGGATTAAGGCGGGTGTACACGGCATAGTCAATAAATATTTCGCTTTCATTATCCATACAGTGCGACAAGTGGCCCGACTCTCATGGGTCGAATCTCGCTTCGCTTGGGCAAAAGAATCGGGTACGACTTACGAGCCCTATGTTCGGTATAGCTCCAGCCTCCAGGTTTTTTCTGCACTACTTTCTAGCAAATTAATATTTATGCGTGGTCCGAATACCTAATCTTTATATTTTTATCATGGATTACACTGTGGAAATAAAGGTCTTCAGATAGTTATGTATGTTTGCCTGGCACACTCTGCAGCTGAACGACTTGATGGATTATAGCTCGAGAGGTGTCATGTTTACTGTGAGAGTGACACTTTATCAAAATGCAGTAAATTGTTTCTGATTCCAGAATTTTAATTAGTTGAATTTTTATTTCAGAGGTCCTCAGTCCCCTGCATTAGAAAATTAGAACTCATTATACGAACTCATTAGTACAGAATATAGATAATTCGGTCGCAGCGCACACTATGGTCTGTGCTATGGTCGTAAATCCCTCGCACTCGTCATGCACGCTATTTCTGGACGTTTAATTATCTTGCCATGCGCATGTTTCCAACTCATGTGGTAAATTACTTCAAATAAATTGCTCTAAACTGTTTTACTATGTTATATAATCGTTTTTTAGAATTTTATGTACCAGAAACTGGATGGATGGGCATTTTAAAAATATTTTGAAAAGTGACACTATTTCATTAAGTTTTTTTTGGGTGGCTTTATTCTTTTTGTGAGTTTAGTATGGAAATATCGTTACAGTAAATAAATAAACAATTTAAAATTTATAGATATATTATAATATAATTATTATCATTAGAGTAGGATGCATCTGTCAATTAATTTTTCAGGCATTCTTAAACATATTATAACCCATGTCCCTAATACAGTATTTATCATGTACTTAGACATAACTTTCAACACGTGTTGTCGTAGATAATTCTCGACACGCGACACGTCGTCGGGTAGGGTGTTCTGACGTAATACAAATTGTAAACACATTATCAGCGGCGTACGAGTTGACTTAAATACTTTAAATATTAGCTACCATAACTTATCATTAACTTAACTGGCGCGGCGCACACTATAGACATTCTTACGATGAAAACTGCTGTTTTAAGTTGAAACTTAAGTTATAATCGGACCTTTTCAAAACTTTATATAATAATTAAGAATTTCAAGTGTTTATTTATCGAATATATTTTTTTGTAAACTGAAATAGGTATCACAGTAATAATACACACTTTTCCATGCACTTTTTCCACATTTATTAATTTACTACAATTAGGTATGATGAACCTAGAACCTGCTATTATCTACTATGTTAAAATATTTTCTTCTTTTTGCTTCATACAAAACACGCCAATGTGGTCACAGATAAACTCGGTGTACAACTTTTGAACCCTATTTTGGCACTAAAAATATCGAAATTAATTGTGAATGTCTCCGGAAATAACAGAATACTTCTCTACTTACGATATTTCAGGTGACTTCTTAGCGTGTCAAAACTCGAAAGTCTTACTTGTTGTAAGTGTGCGCTGAGGTGATCGCCACTCAAGTGGCATTTTTATGTCGCCCATACCTTATCACGGCAAACATGGGACTCGGAATTATCATGGTTTTAAGGTTAAAGGCCTCATGTTTTGTCTCGCTTGTTTACACAGCGAGAGATAGAGACAGATGGCCGCTTGAAAATAGAACGTTATCAAAAGTTATTGTATTTTATTTATAGTTTGTGCAAAGGTCGTAGATTTGCTGCGTTTGAGATAACTTATATCTATTTAACGGTGCTTGTCATCATTAAGCATTAAAAATGGAGGCGTCAGCCCAAACATTTAAAAGGTAAATTAAGAAAATATACTCTCAATTTTGTCTAGACTGTCAAAACTTGGCAGTAGAATGCGACATTTGAATTTCTAGCCCTAAAATATGTATTTATGACTATTGTTTAATGCGTTTACTTATTATGTTAATAGTCTTGTAAATATTTCATATTATAATCCTGCACGGACTGGTGCCTTATATGGAACACTCTAAAGAAGGCTCACATTTTAAAGTATGATTCTTGTTAACTTTTATAGTGCTTGTTATGTAACAAGGTTCTTAGCAAGGTAGTTTGTTAGAGTTTTATAACAAACAGCTCAACATTTAAAAATCACGAGGTAAACGTAAAATCTTCCGCAAGATCTATGTTTCCCAGGACTCAAAGTATCTCCATACCACATTTCATCCAAATTGATCCAGAGATATTAGCGGAAAGAGGCGACAGAACGGACATACAGAGAGATAAATTTTAGCATCAAATACTATGGATTATAATTTATAACATATTCTCCTGTCTATAATATTCTGAAATCCATAGACAATCACGCTTCTTAAAAACTGGCTGGTAAACACAAAATATGTATAATGAAACTCGATGATTCGAAACGTGTTTCAAATTTCGAATAAGGAATCATTCTTAAGCAAACATGGCTAACGCGTTGACTCATGTACACGAACAAATGTTATCACTCTTCTTTTGTTTGTTTCTCGAATATCATCCGAGGGTTAGTTACCAAACACGCTGGCCTGTTGACACGTTCTAACTATTTACATCTACGTGTCAGGTTAAACTGGACAGCTTGCCATGTTCCTTCTCGCCTCTGCAATAGATTTGAAGGATTTAAATCTCTATGTTTGTTGGCGTAGAGTTGAAATTCAAAGGCACATACAGCTTCCGTTCGTCATAAAAAATATTTTTTCTATTAATTATTATATTAAACATGATTTAAAAATAACGCGTACCTTACTTAATTAAAAGTAAAAAAATATGGCCGGAACATAATACTGTCCTTATGTAGTTACGTTAATTATCCGTTGTTTTATTTACTTTTAGATACATTACAAACTATATAAGGTAACAAAACAAAAATTAATTAATTTTAGTTTTTTCGAGCATAAGTAACTTTTCCTAGATCCCACCGCTGCCACCATTAAAAATCTGAAAATTAACAAGTTGATTCATTTCTTAAATACATACCTACACATTACGATATCCTTTCGTTTCTTAATCTTTTTTACAAATAGATAAAATACAGACAAGCCAAAGGTGATGTTTCTGTAAACACTAAACATTGAATTAGATAAATGAATGAAAGATACTACTACTATCCTTTTTGATAAAGTTATCTTTACGTACTTTTTACGTATATTATTTTACGTATTTTTTACTATTTATGAATTAGCCTATATTAATTATCATGCATTTTTAAATTTTGCCACCAGAGACACATTTTAAAATTTCTGTCGAAAGTATGAAATCACGATTCGCGGAAAAAATATTGAAATCTATAAATAACATGTCATAACACTAGAGATATGTGTCGTTTGCCGATGTGGAGTTATATTTAAAAATGCTGTACGTTCTAAATTTGAAATTGGTTTGGCGCGAATTTCAGCGCGCGCTGAAAAGCCGTTAAGTTTTTAAATGCTGGCCGACGACTACATGATGGATTGACGCTTTAATTTTTAAACATTGTTGTTTAAGTATTTGTAAGCAGTATAATTTAAAACGAGTAGCCATGTTTTTTAATCGTATCATGCAAACTACTTGACGCGTTCAGCCATTAATCTTCATTAATACCAGTTGTTTTAGCTGTCCAAAGTGGTTTATTTCACGCCGTGAAAATTAATTTCTCGTTAGTTTTGATGAAACTGAATATTACTTGGATTCCTGAAGTATTATGTAAATTGACAGTTTTTTCAAATTCTTTACTTGTCATAACTTAGAATTTAGATTTACATGAATAATAACAAATTGACAGTGCTTACAATTGCTTAGTAGTACCAATTAATATTACGATATTGTTGTTTTATTATGATAAATTATGAGGTTAAATAAGAATAACACTACAAGCATCGATTTATATGTAGTAATATATAAGTCTATGACTACAAGTATTTCTTGACAAAGAGAGCAAAAAAGTGGGTCAAAATCTCGCCAGATTCGTTGAAAAATTTGTCGTGACTTGACCAGTTTCACCATCGTAATTATTCTTTTAACATGCATACAAGTTAATATTTTCGGAAACAAAATTCATACATGATTTGTGTACCATTTCTGTACGATAAAAACTGAGAAAAAGTTTACACCTGCCCGAGACGATCATTATGTTAATAGGCTCCCATAATACGAGCAATTATAAACCTTATATTGAAAAACATTAAATTTAAAAACGCATAAAAAGTACCAGCGGGCAGCGGTAATGCAAGGTATTGAATTTTTACTAATTAAACGAGATTAACACTTAACGTAAATAGCAAGAATCTTTTTTTCCCTACGCAAGGTCAAGCCCTTCCGACCTTTCGGATCGGAATCGCAATGAAGTATGCATCGCTGCTCCATCGAATATGGGACCTTGTTATGAGCGGTGAAAGTGTCAAAATTGCGTAACCGTGGAAGTGCGAGTTACGCCCTGTTAAGCCTCCCTCCGCTAACGAGATGGAGCGAGATGTGAATATATTTTTTTATGCGAGAAAGGGACAGCGAACTCTCGAAAAACACTTGTGAGATAACAAAGGCTATTCTGAGAAGACGTCCAATAATTTGTCTTTTTAATTTTACGATGGACTGCCATGGCTTTTAAATAATAGTTTTTTCTATAACCCGACCCTGTTGAGGTCCATTATTGGCGATGTTACTTTTCGGAGGCTTCCCTGAATTCTTTACGGTGCATTGTTCCTCAAAATTATCCTTGTACGTAGCAGTTTGAGGGGAAACATGAGCCACTTACTCCAAATGTGTAGTAAATAGCGAAGCATTACCCGAAATCACTGAATTTTCCGAAACTGTCAATTATTTTGACAGCTTTGTGAATATGTTTTTAAGTTGACATTTGTTCCTGTCATAAAAATAACGTATGTAATTGGAAACGCAGGCTAAAGTGTCACTATAATCGTTTAATATTCTCGGCAGTAAAGTATAAAATTATAAGGGACCAAACCGGTCCTCTATCGGAGTTTTAAAAAGCTCATTCCATATAATATTACCCATTACAACCCTGAGAATGATCGACCAATCATTAAAAGGAATTCGAAAATGGAACGCAATTCGATTTTTAATTGTTTCGAGAACGTTTTTGAAATTTGGAGTTTTTCGTTTGATGTTGTTTACAAAAAGGAGTTGGTACTAGATTAGAATTGCAATTTAACTTATAACCTAAATGTAAAGGATTTGAAATCCAGCTATTGAAATGAAATATGAACGCTTTGCAAAAAATTTGGGTATTTTCTAAGAATTGTAACAACCTACACAAGAAAAACAGAGAAAATGGATGGAAGACTACTCACGTCATTACGCGACGTATTTACATATTGTCTTTATTTCATCAAAATCTGCGAATTTTAAAAGGAGGGAAGCACAGGGCGAATTTTGACCGTATCTCTGATTAATTATTATAAATGTGCTAAATAAAAGATACTCATCATGTTTAATATCAAAAACTCAGACCTGTGTCACAATGGCTTAATTAAAAAAATAAGCATTTAATTGATCATTAGCGTGTTTTTTGTAATTTGTTCATGGTTGCGGCAACCCCTCGCGGCCGGAACTCGGTAATGAGCGATTAGTGTTGCCAGTTACGGATAATGCCACTAATAGTTGGGGTGTGAGGTCAGTGGGGAGTTTTTGTAATTTAAATGCTTACAAGACAGCAACAGGTTCGGGGTTGGGGTGAGTCGCGTGCGGTATCGACGATAAAACTGTCAAAATGACATATTTATAAAGACGATTTCACTGCCGTCAATTTGCGGCGAAAAATGATATTTGAATGTCAAAATGACAGTTTATGGAATGTATTGTATGAGGACGATTCCATCATAGTCAAATTCCGAAAAGAATATGTACTTTTTAAAACAAGTTCTTTTTCTTGAGGTAAATGTTTTATCTGATTTTTGATTATACTACTTTGCAAAATTTGATATAGTGTCGTTTTGTTTTTCAATCCAGCCTTTTTTTACTATCCTACAAAATTGATATGATAAGAATGCCTATTTGCAGTTTGATAGGACTGATTTGAATAAGGACCGAAGATGCTGTGCGATTAAAATAATAATCTTACTTCCAGCTCCCTTCGATTTTTAATCCGATCATTCCAAAATCCAAAGTAGTCCCAATCTAAACATAAATAATCAAAGTTTAATTGACGGGAACCCACAAATTCCTAACCACTTCAAGGAGGGTCCGTCTGAGAGCTAACAACGAGCGCTAACTGAAAAAGCTGAGCTCACACTTTGTACGGTCAGCAAAATACTACAGGGCATAGTAATACGGATAATAGATACATGTTGATGAAAAATGGGGCCAGTTCGATACTGTTTTGGGCAATTTGAATATTGATGTTGATAGCCTTTTTCTGGTTATGATGATTTTCCTGTCAGATATATGGGGTTAAACATTCTTAGTTTCGAAATTTTGACGATTCGGTTTATGGCGTTTCTTTATCTTTTCAACAGAGTTGATGAACGGTTAAATTTTTACAACAAAAACCAATGCTAATGAATAAACTACAGTTAAAATACTTCAGTAACCCAGCATAAGACAGACTGTCCTTTACACGCGTTGCATGCTGTTATTATTATTATTTCAGCATTATTTCACATAGACTTTTTTTTAGGAGGGTTATGTGTTTAGCGCGTATCTTGTATGTTTGTAATTAAGCTAGCACATGTTCACATAACACACAATATACATTGTCATCTATGAGGTAAACATGAAAAGATATAACTTTTGATGTTTCTGCGGACGCTACCCGAAAAATGTAAAGGAATGATAATATTTGTTCGCGTGTAAACACAAGTCCGGTAGCGTCAGCAAATACGTCTGTTTGTCCGTCTACCTGGGCCTGGGGGCGGTCGGCTATGAAATACGGATTAAAAAGTTCTATTTTAGTTTGGAAGATATTGCTCTACTATTACTGATGGTTATTGGAAAGAAGCAAAAGTAATAAATGTCTGTTTTAGTTCTGGGCGTAAAGTAGTAAAACAAGCAGTACTAACACGCTGTGCACATCTTGGTTGATCCTACTGGCCTGTGGATATACTATGGTAGAGCGATTATGGCGTTTTTTTTAAATCGAATTCCATAAAAGGAGGAGGTTATATGTTCGGCTATGGATATTTTTCTTGTACAGGCCCCTCTACACGTTGATGGATAATCATGATTGCGAAGCTGCCTATAGCTTGTACCATCATGGAAATTGAATCCTGGGCAACTTTGACAGACAAACGTCATTTGGTCGGCTTATGTCAATTCAATGTTAATTGTGATCTGTCAGCTGGGTTTGACATAACACGACCAAACTACGTAGGTTCCCCATATAGTAACACAGTACAATCCACGTCGACCATAAAAATATGACCCTCTAGTCTACAATCTCACTCACGTTTGTTGGCGAACGTGGAGAGGTTCCATAAACTTGGCAAGTTGATGATGCAATCAATCAAATATATTTTGACAGACGGACAGTTTCATTATTAGATGTGCATAAATTAAAAACGCTTCTAAGAATTAGGTATTTTAAAACTCTATCTTTTTCCCAACATCAAAAAGTCTATACTAATAATGTTAATGCGAAAGTATGTATATCTGTCTTCTGTTTATTACCCCTTCTCAGCTAACTTAACCACTAAATTGGAAAGGTTTTGATAAAATGTACATATGTACTTTGCTCTTCCACTATTTATGCCCAATTCATCAAGTTGGTTAAAATATTTTTTGTGTTAAGCCTTCAAAAGTTCAATCCATTTCGGCTCAGCAATTTGTAAAGTCGAGAACGAGATATCGTCAATAGAGATAGAGATATTATTATGTAAGAACATGGAGGTGCCAAAAGTCAAAGGATGCGGCATTTCTAGTTCATATCCTTTTGATTCGCTATCGTACAAAATATTAAAATATTTGGTGCATTTTTTAGAAAAAATAATATCCTGATAAAGTGCCCGAATATGCTATGCCCAACTTTTTTTAACAGATTCTTCATACTCTATCTGTCAAGTTAAGTGGTGCATAAGCTATCCAGGCACTTATCAAGAAGTGGTGAGGCAGGCCCTTAGTGTGTGACATACTATAATACTTAATATAATGCAAAAATGTGTCTGTCTATTACCTCTTCACACCCAAAAAGCTGAACCGATTTTGCTGAAATTTTGTCCTGGGAAAAGACATAGGATACTCTTTATTCCGGAAAAATTACGGTTTTCGGGCGATAATCGAATTTTGGCGCATCATAGTTGCGGGAATCAGGCATCAGTCATCTAGTATTAATATAGCACCTTTTGATGATAATCCGATATTTTTGTTATTAAAGCAATTTTATTATGTAGCCGAAATACGTTTATGTGAATTATTACAACACAGAACTATCAAATTACTACTTATTAGTTGCATATTTAACGATTTTATTGCCAATTTGTTTATAATATAATATCATATAACGAAAGGTTTATGTTACAAGCCCCGTGGGGGTTTCGATTGAGGTCGACGGGGTTCGAATTTCACGTGACATTTATGTTTTGGTACTAGTTAGTTTGCAATAATTAGGTATTATGATATAATAAAATATTTTATGCCTAAAGTCTAAACTAGATGATGCCTGGTTGTGCAAAATTAGTTTGTACAGTTTTCCGGGATAACAAGTATCTTAATTCTTATTTCCTCCGGGACTCAAAGTATCCCCATACCAAATTTCATCAAAAGCGATTGAGCGGTTTGGGCGTCAAGAGGTAACAACTAACACACAGATACACTTTCGGGTTTATATTATTAGTATTGATGTTTTATCGGAACACAATTTTCAATATTCTGAAAAACTACTGTCAAAAAAAATTGACTTTTTCCACCCCTTTTCCTTTATTTTAACTATCAAATTAAGTACGATTAGGATTTAGGAGTAAGGAGAGTCAAACGTGGCTTCTTCGTGGCGTCCTTTATCCCTCTTTCGTATGGTACACTTGGGCCAACTGCCCCAAAACATTTGAATGCTGATTGATAATTTTACCGTGGCAGAGCCATGCTTCTGCAAGAATGAAATACCACGAACTCACAGAAAACTTTTTTACTTTACCGGAGGCCCAATCCCCTACCCTTTTCCCTTCCCTACCCTCCCCTTTTCCTTACCTACCCTACCCTATTCCCTCTTAAAAGGCCGGCAACGCACCTGCAGCTCCTCTGATGCTGCGAGTGTCCATGGGCGACGGAAGTTACTTTCCATCAGGTGACCCGTTCATAAAAAAACGTTGACGACACCAAACATTATATCAGGTAGATTTGTCTGCTCGTTTATAAAATGCCGTGTCCAAAACTATCTCAAGTAACGTTGGTTTTAACTTATCTGCCAGTCATGCACCCTAACGAAGGTACATTTTGTTTTGGTCCTATTGTTGTATTGTTTTCGTCCCTACCTTCGCTGTTTTCGGTTTTGAGGGTTTCTGAAACCTTCCAAAGACTTTGATGTTAGCTAACTTTTTGTTAATGTTTTTCTTAATAAAGTATTATTAAAACGTGACATTTTTACGCTGCAAATATTTATTAAATCTATTAAGGCACGCTTATACGGGCAACTAAAATTGCTCCACTCCAGTCAATTCTCGTCAACTTTGACGTCACGACTACTTCAAGCAATTTTCGGCAACCCAATACATCGCAATACAATTGAGCGATATGGCGTAACTTCTTCAACTAGTTACTACTTACTAGGCAATACCACAAGCAATACTGTCATACACGATCCCATCGGATATTCGTCAATTCGTATCGGCGACATTGAGTTATATAAAATATCTGGGGCAATATCGCCGAAATAATTGCCGCAATTTCCACATTGCTCCACTAATTGCTCCAGATCGGTCCATTCGTGTCGCCGGGCAGTTATTGCCGCAATTGTTGCCCGTGTAAGCGCTCCTTAAGAGTTGCCGTGAGTAAATCGGGATGGAACCGTACATTTTGCTGCGATAGAAACTTGCCTATCTCCATTACCAATTTTGATCAAAATTGATTCGATAGTTTAATCGTGAAGACAGAAGAGGTATTAAAGACAAAAAGACAGACTTTTTGGCTGAATTCGTGAGGTTTATCAAAAATAATGAATTTTAATTTGTATATTGGAAGATATTTTAATTTAAAAATAGAAGAAACAGAGAGAGAGTTCAGTGTACTGTGTACAATTTACATATTTGAAATCCTTACCTAACCCTACGTCAGTCTTAAAAAATATTATCTAAAAAATGTTACGTAACACACGAGATGCGGTTTTTGTGTCCCTTTCAAATTTGGAGTGTAATGCATGCCAGCCGAGCACCCTTAAGAGGTCTGGGGCTCCTCTTAGGACCAATTTGCGATAAAAACTCCCTTTTTCCCAACTCCCAACCATTCAATGCCCAAGTGGGTAGTAATTGCTTGATTTCAAACTCTTTTTTTATATCCTGGGATCGCAAATTAAAAAAGTACTTATCTGAGCTTAAAGGAAGAATACATAAAGTAATAATATCTAATACGTATCGGTAATAATAAAAATAAATAATTTAATTATTGTCATTAAACTTATATTTTTGAAATAATATGTAGTTGGTACCAATAGTAATTTTGTACCCTGTATTGGGTATTCAGTATTCACTATTCAATTACATTTGGTACCAATCTTACAATACAAGATTTAACTACGTAAAATTGGACTTCAACTCATATTTAGACATGATATCACGGTCTCTATGCTAAAAATCTCATTCTTAGGTTTATTAGTTATTACTATTTAAAACATACTTGTGCATATAATATTCAAGAACTCATACAAAATGTCAAAAAATAAAATAATATAAATCGATTTCAATATCTTTCTGCATAATATTATGTTATCTAAATCCCCGTCCCCTGTGATTAAGGACGTGTTTTTGTCCCCATAATCCGTACCTTATCTGTCCCCATACAATATTTGGGGCCAAAGTAACTGACGTTTACAAGAAGTGGCGTTGATTTTTATCGATTTTACGAAGAATTTGAGCATTATGGGTTTAAATATAAAGAAAAATTATAAATTCTGTTATAGGTTTTGCTCTTGCACCATGCTATAGACTATAGAGTATAGGCTATAATATTTTATTTTCTATGTCAAATATTATATCACAAGTATTAGACACAATTAAATTAAAAATTAAAACACAAATAAGAAATGGCACTTGAAACACACTTTTTTAAAGTGGGCAAAAAATTATTGGGTTTGTCTTCCACATTCAAAGCCCTTTACAGCGTTATCTTTTATCTGTCGTGCATTTTTTGTTTATAATTTGAAAGGTAAATAAAGGTAAACAGAGTTTTGCCCATCCGGTGTTTTTGTTTGGCGAAACTAAGGAACCATGAGCCCAAGTCCCTTGTAATGATATTGTTGGCATTGTAAATAGTTGACATGAAAAAAATATGCTGTTATTTTTGACCCGGCAATTTTGGGGCAAGAGGTAATTGTTGAGTAATGTCCAAAATAGTCCTGTGCGTACAAGACAAAAAAACGACGAATACGGCTTTTGC
>DWQO01000078.1:0-13680 GCA_018236845.1 Plebejus melissa
TGCTGCGGAACCCTTCATGGGCGAGTCCAACTCGCACTTGGCCGCTTTTTTTACAATTTGTCGTAAATTAATTTTCACTTGATTACAATATGATTACAATTGATTTGAGCGTTAGTGAGAGTTTGTAGATAACGCTAATATATTCACTGAGTTATCTAACTGACAGTTGCTTATTATTTATTACTTGCCCGCTTTATTGTTAACCGACTTACGCCGTTTGCGGCAACGACTTTGGTGTTAGATCTTATTTATAAGTTAATAAGGTTCAAACATATAATTAATAATGATCGCGATTGTAAGGTAAAGAGTAAGGTGTGTCCTGTAGCTCTACCATGAGTTAAATGCTATAGTTTCGATACTCGATACCGACTACGTAAATTTTTTAAATGGCAAATTTTACAGCGTCCCCAGTGGTTCACTTGCGGAACTTAGATCCCCATACTAAAAATTTACGTAGTCGGTATCGAGTATCGATAAATACTCTAGCTTTAATTAAACTAGAGGTAGAGGCTAGAGCTACTGGTTAGCAGTGACTCTGACTGTGACAATAATTCATGTGGTTTTTAGGGCTTTAGATGTCTGAGTACATGTCACGACATAATAATATTATAATTTTAGAGAAATTCTCTTCATTGTATATGTCATGCTAATCAAGAAGCACCCTTATTTAGAAAAAAGTTTATTTTATCAGCAAAAATATAGAGTCTACGCAATTTCTCTCGAGAACGATACGAGAGGATATCTCTTCAAAAATTGTACATGTTTGGGCGACATAAGTTTGTACATTGTTATATATAAAATAATATAATTAATAATTTTATAATAAACTATTTATTATTTGTAGATCATAGTATTGATACGTCGTATACCTACTATATTATGGTCTAAATCAGAATACAGCCTTATCTCAATCAAGGATTAATTATTGTTATCCAACTATGAATTAGGTCTCGCTTAGTAATTATAGCTTGGAGTTACTGAATACCTACTTAGGTAGACTTAGTAACAGTAACAGGTAGACAGTAAAGCTATACATATTAATTAATGAGTGGACTTTGTTAACCGAAATATCCCTAGCCGGTGATCGCGATAAGTCGAACTCTATTCTCTACTAAATTCGTTATTTCTGATAAGAACTGACCATTTGGCAGCATTTTTTATTTATTCTAATAGTTAATGAACTCCCGAAAGAACTTATAAAAACTCTCCAGATATCAAAATGCTTAGTTGTTAAATACTAAATATGTCTACAGAACGGCCGTAGATTATTGAATATCCGATGATGTTATTAATACAATAGTATGTATATTGTATAGTCTTATAGTCTGTTAGGCCTAAATCCTAATACCTAGGACACCTTGTATCACTGTATATACCACTAATACATATATTATGTATTCTGTGGTAACACATTATGAGTCTAACAACTTCCCTAACAAAGATGTTTTTACACATAAACTGTAACGGAATACCACAATACAGTATAATACTCAATGTGATAGTAAAGTTGTCTTAAGTATAATATTATGTTATGTTGGTAGTTTGCACTTTTACCGGAAATATTGTAACGTCACGATTATTCTCCATCTATATGAACTCATACGCATCTGAGAATATACTTTATAATGAAGAAATAATATGATATTTTTTATTTGATACTTATGGTTTAATAGGATCTTATCAAATCAAAATCTCACGATTCAGGAAACATAAATTATAAAATCAAATAAGGTTGAGTTAATCTATACATTAAAATAACGCCAAAATACTAAAAAGATTTTTTAAAATCTTCCTTGCTATGGCTATCTCTTGACGAATAAAAAGCTAATTCTATATTTAAATGACACAATTTAAGTATAAGGTTTCGGTAGGCCTACGAGAAACAAACGGAAAATTCGAATTCGACAACCGAGTCGAATTTCTACTACGAAGACTAGTCGAAGACTAACTAGAAACTAGAAAGTGATACGATCGGCTTTTGACGACCTCTAGTGAAATAGCAAATTTTTCTTGTATCATTATTGACTCACCAATGAATCATCTTGAGGTCATCGACCTATTTAGGTCTCATTGAGCATCAGTGTTAACAACAAGCTCCGGAGCATTAGGACGTTATACCCATTAGAAGAAAACAATCGCAATTTCTTCCTGTCGTAAATATACTTCGGTATGAATGTTACTTTGTGCTATCGGTGGGGCCAAGTGGATACGTGTCCTGCATCTCTAAAGGCTAGCAACTGAATTTGAGCTCTCCTCCTTGGTGGTAGAGCTGAGTTTCAAGTGCGATATCTAGTGTCGGTTCGATGAAATTCGACTTGGCTGTCGGGTAGTTGAATTTTCCATTTGTTAGTGTTGGAACGGAAGCGCTGGTAGGTTTTGGTAGTACAGTCACGCGGGCGATCCACTAACGGGCTAGTTCACATATGGACACCGTCCCTCGACGATGTTTTGTTCAAAATCTATAATAAGACAGTAGAAGGTAGCTGGTAGAATATAAAACACATTCCATAAACGCTGTATATTGCTTGTCAATGTGATATTTAATATCGAGTGAATGAAAATGATGGTTGAGCTGCTGAGTCACCGGTACGTCGATTTGTAACGGTTTGATAGGTGATGAGTTGATGACTAATGACAAAAGCGAAAAAGGGGATCTAGGTAGTAATCCGTCTAAAAAGACTCTCCCAGTTCAATCAGTGTGTTGTGTGTGTATTGAGCTTAATGACAATCGGTTATAACGTATACCAAATAACCTTCTAATTTGAGCCAATCGTTATGAGCAACAATTTTACAAATTCACTTTAACCGCTAATAAACAAACGTACAATATCAGGCATTGCAGTTACGCAATAAATAAGCGAATGCCATCCATGGATCCCCAACAATCTGCAGCATCCACACGTAATCTTTGGAAATATCATGCCAAACGACCCGAGCATATTATTTAACATACCGCAGCGGTGGTTTTAAACTCCCGTACAACCTTTCGAGAAAGCGGATTGCCGATCAGATATATGCATAACATTATCAGACATCAAAACATTTGGCTTAGAGAAATCGCAGCTTTTGTGGAAAGTAATAAGTATGTCTATTATAGAAATGAGACACAAAATCCCACAAAAAATCTAAAGTCTTGCAAATGTTCAATGATCATATTATAGAACAGTTGAGTCTTGAGTTTTTGAAGAATATACAAGTTGTCTAATGCTAAAAATCTGTTCTTTTCTTGCTTGGACAAACACTTACGACAATGGTATGCTTAACGCTACTGATAAACCTAATAACAATTTGGACAACACATACTAGTTCAATTTAATATCGATAAAACTTACTAGAGCTAATAGGACAGATAGAATAGATACGTGATAACTGCTTAAGTGGATAATACCTACCGCCTCGGAGAGAAATTGAGAGTAAGTGCTCATTAAATGCCGACAAAAACTCCCTGACCCGTGTCCATGATTGGCCACCTAATTTGAGAGGCGTAGACCTACAATTAACTATTTGTAGGGAGAATGTCCTTCTGGTAAATGCGCACGTTGCATTATATTGTATGCTTCTTGGGAACTTTGGATCTTAAAGCTTGCAGTCTTTGTAATGTGTCAGCTCTATAAAAGATGTGAGTGATATATGAATATTCATCTAGAATATTTAACTCAGAGTTAACTTTAACTCAGATCTGCGCAAGTGGGTTTTAGAAGTTTTGACTAACCTCGTCACTACTTGAAGTAAACGCAGCCTATTCGAAGTCCGCTGTCTTTCAAAATGGCCTCGAGAAAGTTATTCAACTGTTTCTAATTGATTATTAAAAGTTTTTAAAATTCGGTCTAGACTGTAGAATAATCTGCATATAATATATTACCTGGATAATTAATAGGTGTAATTTGACAAGTCACACTGCACACACTGTGCGCATCATGTAGATCTAATGAATTATAATGATATTGTTTTTAACCTGTGACCCCTGTTAAGCACGTATTGGGAATGTTTTGTGCGCGACATAACGTTGTCAATACGTAAATTTCGCACTAAATGATTCCTTATTTAATGTAAATTAGCTATTTTTGCATGTAATACAATTATTACGTTATATGCTTGACACAAAAATTATTTCGTAATTTGAAATGAATTGTGATTGTGTTAGTTCAAATACTTTTAGTGATTAATCTAGATAAATTGTAAAAAAATATGATGGTCCAGGATCTATATGTACAGTTTAAAAGTTTAGTATTATCTTGGCCTTTGTGATCTAAGATCCCTGGAACGGAAGAGCTGATGAGTAATAAATTGATAATGTTATATTGAAACCAACATTCACACTGTCTGTCGCTCCATTCGATACTATAACGATATCGATTCTTATCGATAACGTGCGAACTTATTGTTGCCTAGAAAATCGATATTATCAAACCAAAAAAATCGCTTTTCTCGTGTCAATTCACCATATCTTTCGATCGGCCTTACTTTCCTGAATATATTCAAAGCACAATAATTGAATCTTGATTAAATAATTTCCATACTGACACTTAGGTAAGTAATATTGTATCCGTTCACATGCATATTAAAATTTAGTCAAACCGATTATTTACGACTGAATAATCCGAGATCAATTAGGTATTCAAACAAAAAAGACACTATGCACCTTCGAGGAAATTGATTCCTAGTCAGTTGACAGACGACGACCACGTCATTAATTGGTCGGATCATGTTGACATGATCCGACCAATTTTTTAAAATTTCTATGGTTATGTGATCTGTCTGATGGGTTTGACTGTTTGACGTAACGCGACCAAACTACGTCTACGTACTACGTAGGTCCCCCATCTGCTTTATAGGAATCAACTTCTCTAGTACCTACATACACATAGATATTATGTAAAAAAACTTAACTAAGTAAGGTTTTGTTATACAGAGTTAGATCGTAATTACTTGTAAATACCTGTATATTATAGATGAAAGCTTGTAAGCTCTCATTAAGGAATTGCTAGAAATAATAATATGATGTTATTCTAGCAATTTCTTGAGAGCGGTTATAGATAATACTATTAGTATTGTTAAAATTATTCCCAGAGCATAATATTGTGTCGTAGAATAACAAACTAAACAAACTTTGATTATCTTGAGATAAGCTGTCTAAATTATTTCGTATTGTCCAAACCAATGTGGTAGGGAGAACGAAAAAGGACGGTGGAGGGGGGAAAAAGGGGGTAGGGGGGGGGAATCACCTGAATAATTCCACGGCGGTCAGCTGCCTATCTTCATTCCACCTGTCCCACGTAAGTGGTGATTTAATATGTACGCTAGTTTTGTTCAACTGATTTGGAACTAATAGTGTGAGAGAAATAATTGAGGTAAATAAATCTATATCATATATTCAATGGACTGGTCCAGAGTTAGAAGAGGGTTAAGGGATTTGTTATGAAAATTGTGTAACTGGTTGTGATTTTTAAGGCTTTTTCATAAACAATCATTATACACGTTTGATCCTAAATTATCCTTTACTTTAAGAATTTTTAACGCGTAAAAATACAAGGTAACCACCGAGTAATAAATATTTACTATATTTATAAACTAACATAATATTAACTTTACTAACTTTAAAAGCCTGGCTTGAACACAGGCCGCAGTCAATGGAGCTTTATTTGAGTGGTGTTTCTTTACGTTATGCTTTGCCAAAATACCGTTTGATGAGAAAAC
Organism: Plebejus melissa; assembly: GCA_018236845.1. Lineage (NCBI taxonomy): Eukaryota > Metazoa > Arthropoda > Insecta > Lepidoptera > Lycaenidae > Plebejus > Plebejus melissa. Next base: position 5,698 of record DWQO01000078.1, read on the forward strand.
GCCTTGCACTTTCGTATTGACTTTCGTATGTATAAATTATCGTGGATTTATACGTAGATTGGATGACGTCCGCACCTGCCTTTCCACCTATTACACCGTTATTATACCGCGCACACCCCACACTTTTGAACGTATTAATCGCGCTAAACTCCATCCTCTGACGGTGTAATTAATGACTACGTTTGCCACCCGCTGCAATTTATTCATAGCTTATTCATATTTGCTATTTTAATAACTGGCTGCCACGTAGTTAGTACAAAATTATGGTACACATTCTTAGGTCGTATAGTGGCAGTTTGTACAGATTAAAATATATTATAGTCAGTATTAGACAGTACTTTAAAGTACTTTGTTTCGTAAGAAACTCTTCCAAAATCTTTCTTAAAGTCTAGTCTAGTCTAATAGTCTAGTGTCCTGAATCCAAAGTCCAGACTCAAACAGCACAAAGTAAGTTGTGTATGTCATTTTTTTGCGTACAAATATTGAAACTTGGCATTTTCCTAAACTATAAATAAAAGCTTTGGTTTATAGGTGAGACAAGTTAAGAACAGCAAATGCTCTCCAAAGGACTTCTGAACTTCGGAACTAGTCTTGTTTGTGACTCGTCCCCCGAGTGAAATTTCAACTTTTACTTGTGATCATTCAATAGAAATAAATATTACATAAAAAGAGTAATTTTAAAACATTAGCGATAAGAGGACTACGATGTTTATTTAAACACTACTTAGACAATAATGGAACGATTAACGATTAAAGCCATGTACACACGTCAGCCAGCCAGGATCACCGAGGCATGAATGCCGTTAGATAACCTTTTTATGACCTTATATAGCTATTAATATACGTAAGTGGCATGTTTACTGCTTTACAGACTAAAAATGATGCACTAAACAATCTAGAATATTATTTTTAATTATTTATCGCTAAAGATGCTAGGAGCTGTCGTGTAATAGTAGAGAAAGTTTTCAAATTTATTGCATCTATTGTTTATGGCTTGTTCATTTATTAAATGATAATGGCTTGTATTTTGTTCAATAACAGCCTAACAATAGAGGCATCAATTCAGACAGCAAGTGAACAACTAAAAGGTTGTAACGGAATTAAGACTACACTTGATAACTTTATATTAATTAATACTTACAGAGTTTAAATGCATGAAGAAGGAAAAATACTTCACAACAAAAAAATCAATAAAAGTAAAATTAAAAAAATAGATAATACTAAAGCGAGTTTTCGGAAAAGTAAAACAATCAAAGCTGTTAAAGAAAGTGTATTTTGACGTAACAAACAATTTAAACCTTATCTTTATGTTCAAGAATTATAATAAATTGTTACTTGTAACCGACTGTTAAAACTTCAGTCGAACCGCGGTTTGAGTGCCTCTGTAGCTGCCGCTCCCACACAAATACTAATCAAAATCTATGATGATGCTCAACAAAACATACATTGATCTAGATAATAGAATCTTGTCGTCTTCGTAGATAAGAAATGTCTAATTAAAAATACAGTCACGGTACGGTGGGCGAGCGGCAAAAACGGTTGAGAATGGAATAATATGACTTTCCTATTAGACCGACAGAAGCCTGTCACTCCATAATTAGCGAGAAAAAGGCGCGAACTAATGACAGGCATCAATAACGAAATGTTTCATGCCCGCGTGTGTCCACCGCTTTATACCCATAAACAGGTATGAAGTTTATTAATTTTCGCGCCCCTACTCGCCGCTTAAGGCAAAGCGCGTTCGTTATTCGTTTACATAGTGAGATATGGTAATAAAATCGATTGATGGGCCAACGAAAGCTGCCGTACCATTAATATCTCTGTATTTGGTTAGTCTGTGGAGCCTGTTTCGTTTTATTTTACATATTTTGTCATGGCTTCGACAACGTTTGTAGTTATACTTTATCGTACTTAATATTTATAGGCTCGCTTTTTCACAGTTTCAGTTTTATTGGATTTTAAATGGGACCTTTATGTGCAGTTCTTCAATAGTAATGTTTTCGATGATTGTCTACTGAAATTGCGTCATTATACCTCATTATCTTTGTCGAATTTGCACGTATTGATATACCAATAACATTGAAATGCAACAGTAATCGTGAAATCTATTTATTTTCGGCGCTCTTATCGTAATTACAACTTATATCAAATGTAAGCGGCTACCTAACGAAAAAACATATCTAATTAAAAATCGCGGTGAATGGGAGCATTTATAACCGATATATTATATCGTGTATATTATATCTGATGCCGACAAACATACAGATAATATTTTACAAGGCTCATATCAAACAAAATCGTGTTCCCGCCGTTTAGAACTTACCGCTATCACATGCAAAACGACTTTTTACCTACACGATAACTGCTGTAGTAGCCGAAACTTTATCTAACACCGTTTTTTCGAAGTTTCGAGGCGATTATCTAAGTTAGCTTTTGCCCGTAACTCTGGCCACGTTTAAATGCTGTACGTAACGGGAGCGCTCCAACTACGAAACATTTTAGAAACAAACTAAACACTGAAATATAGCAATAGAAATCACATTATTACTTTTGCGCGAGAGTAACAAACATACATCCACATAAGCTTTTAAATTTAGTTATAGTAGATGAGCTATTAATTAATAACGCTTTTGGTCCTTTATTGATCTTTTGAAAACACCTTCTCGAGGATATCAAAGATCATACGATATTCGTGCACAGATTATCAAAAACGTAACCTGTTTTAATATGACCTCGGCAGTTTAAATCTGTCGCCTATAGCCATATTGTTCCGACAACAGCAGAGAATGATACGCGGGTCGGATACACCCCTTATCGAATTTCACATTTCCTTAAAACATAATTACTCGATGGGAGATTACTATCTAATAATTAGCTTATAATCTATTTAATACGACAGTTGTAAGCGTAATTCCCCAGGGACGTCAGTTACGATTATGTTACTCGAGAGTTACAATTCACGAAATACGTTAATATTAAAAATGACATTATTACACTGGTAGGTATACTTTCACCTGTTTGTATTTTGATATCAGCGCAAACCGGCGCGGCGACCGAATTTCGGAAATGGCACGGTTGGCACCACGCTCCCGTGACAAAAATCAAATTTTTGTTTCTTTGGTCATTTTGTATTTCATGTAGCAATTTATGAGGTTTTCAATGAATGCTGAGGGGTAAAAAATATTAACTGTTTACTAGTTTAAAGCCAACGGTGCTGCAGCAGGCGCTGCCTGCTTTTTTTTCGTGGTCGAACTTGACTGGTAAAATTTTTTTGTGGTAAGTATCTGCCTAGATAAAATAATATTCCTGTTTAGTTATTGTGTATCGAAAAGGTATAAAGATTATTTGCGGTAGTTTCCATCGTACCCGCAACTCTGCCTTTACTCTTAAGCGATGAGTGGAGCACCATGGGGTTTTAGTGGGTACTGGGTAGACTACGTAAGAGTCCCACATACCCCGGCCGATATCCCCAATTTGCCGGGGATGCGTAAAGCATTTCCCCATGTAAAAAAAAGGTATAAAGATTGTGCTCTACATTGGTCGTTTGTTTGAGTTAATAAATTAAAATGTAGAGCGACTCGAGGCTTTTGCGAGATGGTCGAGCTCGAAAGCTACTATTGAATATTAATTTAATCGACATTAATTTGAAAAGGCCTGTCTCATAATATTATGGTAATTACCTTATCTGGTGATCGTTCGCTCTTAATGTCATCAGGTGACAATAAGATGCATGAATATCACGTCGGTTTGGAATTCTGAATCCACGATCTTATCCGATATCTCGTTTTGAAATTTTTTCTATGTCAGGGCTAATTTTTACATTGAATATTTCTTAAGATGTTCTCATTTTAGATTCTTAATATTATTTAGAAAATTCACGCTTTTAGTGCGAACAAAACGATTTTTAGCAGCAAAATGTGATTTATCAGTTCCATTTCTAAATCACGTCAAAATCGTGTCAATGTGTTATTAATTCGACTTTCTTCTGATAATGAAATACAATACTTCTTATCATTGAGTGCAGATATACGAAATAGTGAAATCGCAAAAAGATATGAAAAAATTTCCGCACATCGACTTGGGTTAGAAATAAAAGTTAGGTGCTAGTGTGGGACCAGCAACAACTTAGTGAATCTAGTATAGGCTAACTACACATCTTACACAGCAGCCGAATAAGTATCCGAATTGTGGAGCGGTTGCGACTACAAAATCGTCCGTTTGTGCCGTTATCTCAGCATATTAAATATCTCCTGCGAATCGTTTGAGTATAACAGAACTTTAAATCACTGGTTCCAGTTGGCTTGTGATGAATGCTCACTTCAGTTCCTAGTTCTATCTGAATCTATTTTGTTTAATAAACGGTCGGACATGTTTGCACGCGAAACATTCTACTATGCAGTTCTACGATTGTAGAAGAATTCTGATAATTCTGATATACGATTAGTAGAGTGTAGACTGCGTTTTCTTTCTCTATAAAATGTAAATCCTATAGCCACAAAGTTGCAACATAAATCGGACGAAAAGGCGCACGGTAGAATCAAAGCCAATCCCATATTGTATGCTTTGTGTAAGGTTCAAAAACTTACCCATTAAACGGATACCCGGCGAAGGCAGCATCGTAAGGATGATACACTGAGGGGTAGGGCCAACTCGCGGCGCCGGCAGCCAAGTTCTCCTTCAGCTCGATACCGGCTGCCTGTTGAACAATATTACTTTAGACTTGGCACAATTTTAGCGGATAAATTATAAAGTTGTACATTATTTTGGTGACTTGACTTTGAAGATTTTGACAAGCTCTAATAAAAGTGCTCGACTTGGCGGGGGCACGGGAGTGCCCCCAGATGAGGATTATGCGAAAGATTAAAAATGAGAATGATTTAGAAATGATACAAGAATTTTAAGTTTCACATAGTCAGAGAAAAAATTCTATTAATACATTACAGGAAGGTATTGTCTTAACGAGTGCTTTACGATATTTTTACCTTCTATTTTTATCTTTTGCACATTGGAGTTTTAAACGGAAATAAAAACTAATTCAAGCTATACTTAACATAGTTAAATATAAAATGGTAGAAGCAATGACATACTCCGTAAAAAGTAACAATCTGCCCACGATAGTAAAAACATCCACTTCTGCAATACAAAAAATAAATTATCATAAGTACATTTAAAAGTAGATAATTTTAAACGATATCGTATCGAGTTGTGTGGGCAAATAGGAAATGTAACGAGTCTGCTCCGATATAATACTATGATTGATTCTCAACATAATCTTAAAGCATTAAGTTATAGTTAATATGATCGATCAAGAAATCAAGCCGTTGGGATTTCGGTAATGGATTTGTCGGCGATTTCGATGGTGGGAGGTATTCGACAATCGTTACGAAGTACAAACAAACAAACAAACATAATGTAGTAGGTTTCGCTTTTAGGCGAATCAAAGAATTAAGTAGTCATAAAAACACGGAGATTTGAAAAAAAGTGGTAATTTTAAAATTACTTTTGTAAATAATTGAAGAAAGGGAAGGGAATCTTTAAATAAAGACTATAGGTACACAATAGGTCTAACAAGTTATCAACATAAGCTTATATTATAGATAAAATTTAGAATCAGCGTTAAATTGTGAGCGTTCAGTCGTGGTCAAAAGGATCAGCTTGAGGTCCGAGCCGAGGTATAAATCGAAAACCGGGAGCCTTAAAACAGCGGGGATAAATCTATCAAAAGATTTTGTCGTCATACGACTTCATCGGTGGCCGAATCGAAAATCCCATAATAAATATTACTCAAGTACGACAGCGTAAGCCTGCGCTGTCGCTCTTTGTTGCTACTGCCCTGTTATAATTCCAGTTTTCTGTTACTTCGATAATCGGGCTTAGTGACGCGAATCGGGGCCCAATTTATTGGCCCATCGCTGTGTCCATTAAAAGGATTATAATGTAACACAAATTCACGATCCTATACTGGACCTTGGTTCGGAATTTCACTCCCAGCGTGCGGGCTGTTGAACATTTAAGACTTAAGTAAAGATCTCTTAGGGCCTGTTCCACCACTTACTGATAAAGTGCCGAATAGACTATTTACAACTTTTTTGACAGATTCTCCATACTTCAGCTGTCAAGTTATGTGATGGTTAGCCTATTTACCCGACTACGGCGAAGCAAAAAGGAGGGTTATGATTTTTTATCTGTATGTATGTTCTACACTTTTCAAGATTCAAGAAGTGGTGAAACAGGCCCTAAGTATAATAATAATTTTAGTAAGTGTTCTTCTAAACATTTCATAACGAAGTATTTAGACAGTCTTTATAACCATAATGAGGAGCATAACGTCTACATTTTTCTCCTTAGAATCGGTCTCTTCTAGATTTTTTTTTATTTCCAGACCAATTCTTACATTTTCGGTCTCTTTACAAATAAATGTATTTAAAGATTCAAAAGAAGTCACATTACCGCGTGATAACAAAAATCTTAACGACACAAACCATTAAACAAAAGTTGTTATTCAGTGAGCGTTCAGCGTTCATAAATTTATGTTCAGCGTTCGGAGGCACGTCATAATATAATAATTACCGTTATTATCATCATCAACAGACAGTCTGTTCTGTTAATTCTCAAGATGTTTTCAGAAAAGTTTCTGTTTCGTATAGGTTTTTATGTTACAGAAACTAGAATTCAGAAACTATCCGGCGAGAACATCCGTATACATAATACAACTTTTCTATCGATTTTATTTCTGAACCTTAACTTCAAGAGTCACTACTGACTTCTGGATTTATGGTTAGAAGTTATGATTTCAATAGCTTTTTTACTGATTTAGGACAGCCTCGCCAAGTTTGGGGGACCATCACTCTTAAAAATTGTGAAATATTTATGGTACCTAAATAAAGTAAGTATTTGCATTTGTTAAGTTATTTTACCTGGGACACCTGTAACTTTTGAGGATAAAAATAGTTTCAATTTAGATCCTAGACTCCATGTGAAAGGTCATATTATACTCTAGTATTTTAGGCATCAAGAAGTAACTAACATAACCACTCGTTTTGCCTTTACAATATTAGTATGATTTTTTATTGCAAAATAGTCCATTCTCTATCTTCTAACATTCCCCATGACCATTACTACATGCCAAACTTGTCTTCAAACAGATAATCCGAAAATAATGAATGTCACGCAAGTGTCTGTACCATCAATTAAGGTCAGTAATCCTACATTACTGGAATATTTTTATGAGGGAAATAGATTTATAATCTGTTGAGCGGTTTTAGTGGCACGAAATGGGGTGTCATGTCGGTTCGATTCCCGACGCAATTATTACCCGCGAATGACTTTATAACACTTTCATTAAATTTTAATTCGATGATTGACTTTTATTGTGTTTTAGACGGTTTGAACGTCTTCATTACCATTATAAAAATTCATTTTATAGTATAGAGTAACAAAGTTTTAAATATAAAATAGAATATAATGAAGTAAACGTACCTATATTTTTACTTACCAAAATATTATGTCGATTATAAGACAATACCTGGGAGCTTTGTATAGCCTCTTTTGTATTAAGGTGTACCTCAGGGCAACATTTTAACCTTTGTTAGTAGCTCGAATTTTATTTAAGTTAGTGAGAAATGTAGAAAAAAAAAACAATATTACAAACATAGAACTAGTTATTGATTATTTTGATCTTATCATAATATCTTTTATCCGCTTCTTCCCACCAACTAAATACCTTATTGGGCAGTGGGCATGCTGTACACAATATTATTTACCCCTTTGTGGACTCTTGCAATTTAGGAACATGTAAGTTTGAGCGTGTTTGCCATTGCGCCTTGAACAAGACCCGATGACTTCGCAAATATGTCCTCACTTCTGTGAAATTGTATATCGAGAATGCAATAGGACGATTCGTTTACGCCTCCGACAGGTATGCTTGTTCAGAGGGGTTAGTGCGAGTTTTTTTCGATCATACGCATTGAGCGCGTAAACGCG
>DWQO01000079.1:0-13604 GCA_018236845.1 Plebejus melissa
CGATCTAACCGGGACACTAAAGGGGATTCATGTTTTGAAAAATTGTGCCAAGCGCCATATAACTAAAACGCGGACGAAGTCGCGGGCGGAAAACTAGTATACAATATATTATTATAGCCAGATTTAAATACTAATAATAATTAATAGTATTATCTTGAGGTCCAATCGGCGAGGCGTTCGCCTGCCCTTTAAAAAGCCCTCCAGCCCCCTCAGATACTATACGCAGCGCTAGAGTTACCTACGTGCCGCTCGGTGCCGCTATGATGTACACATAATATTGACCCAGGAACATTGAAAACTTTTTGTTCCGTCGGCGAGATTCGAACCCGCGATCCCCGGCTTGAGCGCTGACCACGCGCTCAGCCACTGAGCCACAGAGGTCATCACAGGTCAGTCAGTGGTACTCAACTTTTTTTTATGCGGGCCACAAACACGTTTGGCTCTTGGTGTCGCCGGCTGCAAGTCGCAACCAAATTTTTTTAGGGTAAAAAAGTGTTTTTGTTTATTAGTGATTTAGATAAGTGAAAATATTTTCACAACATTCAGGATGACTGATCTAAGTATTTTCATATTTTGTGAATTACAAAATGGTATAACTTCACGCGAGCCATTGATAAAGTCCCGGCGGGCCGCAGGTTGACTATAGTCATTAGGTTATTTATTATTGCTATTAATGCAATTTTCAAAGCGTACACAAACTGAAAATAATATATTATTTAAGCCTTGGTACAAATTTTATGGTTCGTAGAAATTCGATAGAAACCCGGCATTTTAAAAACATAGTTTACTAAGGTGCACTTCTTCTAAATTACTCTTTGAAGTAAGTGATAGAGATGACATGATGTTTAACTTAGAGTTAACTATACAAGTGCCCCTACTACTTTACCTACCTACCTACTTAAGTACTAAATACGTAGTAGTACGGAGTACCAGTGTCGTATTTGTTAGCTATACAACTATTATGATGAAAGTTATCCCAAAAATAATAACACACTGATAACAAATAATGAGTAATTAAGATGATTACTTTATTGAACTACTTATCATTTTGTCAACATGTATTGGTTTTTGACCTTATTATCAGAAGCTTTGTAGCTCTCACAACATCATTTGTTAGCTAGTAGTGTAACGGATAGTATTATAAAATTACAATGTTTAGGTTAATAGCACATAAATGTGTTACAAAAAATTACATAAATAATAACATTTTCAAAAATGTAAAACGTTGTGTTACACAGAGTCCGAAATCGGAGAATTTGTTTCCAGAAAGGGTCGACTTTCCAAGTCGACACATTGGGCCTCGGGGCCATGATATTGTTACCATGTTGGATCTCTTGGGATACAAGGCAAGTCTAAAGACAATTAATAACCCTTTATATATTGTAACTCAACAGGTACTAAGTTGTACTTTAGACCAAACGAAAACGTAGCTAGATTATAACTGTTGGTACCAAATTGACCTATAGGTACCTGATAAGGTTGATATTGCTATTAGGTACCATTATACGCGCTAACTTATTAATAACTTACATTACAGAGCCTGGATCAGCTAACAGACGATGCTGTGCCGAAACAAATCCAATTTCAAGGTCTTATGGACATCAATGAACCAATAAGTATGTGAAAAGACTCTCAAGTTTAGTCTCTAGTTTAGTTGAATACTCTAACATTTTGATTTACGAGGAGACTGAATGTAAAACGTATTTTTTCAGGCGAATATGACCTTATCGATAGAGCCCGAGGGATAGCTGAGAAAAATCAGATATGGCGATCATACATCGGAATGGGATACCACAACTGCTGTGTTCCACACTCAATCATGAGGAACATGTTCGAAAATCCTGGATGGTAATAATACGAATTCACAACACTTTCGAAATAAGCAGCATCTTATTCATTAGCAGAAAATTAATATTAAATCATTTCTATTTTCAAGGACAACACAATACACTCCTTATCAACCAGAAATAGCTCAAGGTCGTTTGGAGAGTTTGTTGAACTACCAAACAATGGTCAGCGATATGACTGGACTTGACGTGGCTAATGCATCTCTATTAGATGAAGGAACTGCTGCAGCCGAAGCTTTATCTCTATGCCACAGGTATTTAGAGGGACTTATCCTACCCAGTACCCATAACTTTGGAAGTGCTTACAATCACCTCCATATTAAAATTTTTCCAGGCACAATAAGAGAATGAAATTTGTCGTTTCCGAGCGTATTCATCCACAAACCCTGGCAGTGGTGCAAACTCGGTTGGATGCTCTGGGTCTCGATGTTAAAGTCATGACAGATGTACGAGAAGCCGATTTCGCACAGCGAGATATTTCAGCTGTACTGCTACAATGTCCGGATACTCGAGGTCTGGTGTACGATTATTCTGGTTTAGCTGCAGCGGCTCAGGAACATGGGGTATGTATGTTGAAAATTATAGGGATTTTGAAAAACTCAATTTAGTTTGCTGAAGATATACTTTATGTATAAGATGTCCCCTGTTTGTTTTTTATAGACGTTAGTGGTGGTCGCAACTGACCTTCTCGCTCTAGCTCTAATGCGACCCCCGGCGGAGTGTGGTGCGAACTTGGCAGTCGGTACATCCCAAAGACTTGGAGTGCCCTTGGGCTACGGAGGACCTCACGCCGGATTTTTCGCAGCAGAACATGCGCTGGTTAGAATGATGCCTGGTCGTATGGTTGGAGTCACTAGAGATGCTGCTGGGAGAGATGCTTACAGGTATGAGCTGTTTACTTTATTTTTATGTGAAAGCTAGAAGACAGTAATTAAATCTATCGCGGTAAGTTCAACACTTAACAATACCTTTTTTAAACAGGTTAGCTCTTCAAACAAGAGAGCAGCATATTCGTCGAGACAAGGCAACGTCAAACATCTGCACTGCTCAAGCTCTGCTGGCTAACATGTCAGCAATGTTTGCCGTGTACCATGGACCTCAGGGGTTGAGGGATATCGCCACTCGTGTTCACAACGCTACTCTAGTTTTGGATTATGGTACGACAGATCCTGTTTTCTAACATTTTGTATATAGCCAAAAACATGGAGATTCTAGTTCGGCTTTGCAATTTTAGGAATAAGGCAACGTGGTCACAAGCAATCCAACGAAGTTTACTTTGACACGCTTCACGTTGTACCTACGGCTGATCATGACGCTAATGCTATCAAAGCACGTGCCCAAGAAAAGAAAATAAATTTGAGATATTTCAAAGATGGTGCAGTTGGTGTGGCATTAGATGAAACAACTACTATGCAAGATGTTGATGACTTATTGTGGATCTTTGATGGTGAAAAAGTGGATGAGGTATTTATGCACGGACTTAGCATGAAAGTAAATCCAGATAAGCGATCGGGACAATATTATCGTATCAATTCTTTCAGGTCGTAAAACATGACGCCTTGAGATCCCGCAGTTTACTGAAGGGACCTTTCCGAAGAACGTCGCCGTATCTAACTCATCCAGTTTTTAACATGCACCATTCTGAGAGTAAAATCGTTAGATACATGAAAAGACTGGAGAACAAGGACATATCCTTAGTCCATTCCATGATTCCCTTGGTAAGTTATTATAAAATGTTTATCATTAATTTTATTAATTAATATTTAACTGGCGATCTTTAAATACTAAGCTTGCTGATCCTATAATATAATATTTCAACCTGCTGATCTCTTAAAAATTTTATGCAGTTCTACTTTTGGAAAATTTCAGGGTTCCTGCACCATGAAATTAAACTCGACGACTGAGATGATGCCATGTTCATTCAAACACTTTACGGATATCCATCCCTTTGCCCCATTAGAACAATGTCAAGGGTACCATACGTTGTTTGCGGAGTTGGCGCAAGATCTTTGTGCCGTCACTGGCTACGACCGTGTCTCGTTTCAACCAAACAGGTATGTATATATATGAGAATATTCCAAAATTATTCCGGAAATCACCGGAAAGAAATAATGCGTATCCTGCATATGCATTAGCTGGCCCCTGGACGATCAATTTTATTGAGCAAAATCACGTATTGTTAAATATTATTGACCGTTTAGACCGTCTTTCAATCTTATTGTCAAATATATTATTGTTCAATGATGTTGCACAATAAAATTGATCGTCTAGGGGCTTACTATGATAAATCTTTTAGTACCAATCTAAATATCAATGTCCAATTTTAACATTTCCTCGTCTTGCAGTGGTGCCCAAGGCGAGTACGCCGGTCTTCGCACCATCAAGCGCTACCACGAGTTCCGCGGCGATACGGGCCGCAACATCTGCCTCATCCCGGTCAGCGCGCACGGCACCAACCCAGCATCGGCGCACATGGCCGGCATGAGGGTGTGCGCTATCAGGGTCACCGCCAACGGGGATATCGATATGGACCATTTGAAGGATATGGTAAAAATATTAGTATAGTAATATGTATTAGTATTTACGAAACTGTTCTAAGGGAAATAATAAGGAAAATATAAATTCTCATCAAGTTTCAATTATTCTTTAAATCAAAAGCCATCAGCAATTTTTCAGCCTTTGATTTAACTATACCTTCAAATAATCAGGTGGAGCAACACAGCAGCCAGCTGTCCTGCCTTATGCTGACGTACCCAAGCACGTTCGGTGTTTTTGAAGAGCGCGCCGCGGACGTGTGCGCGCTTGTGCACGAGCACGGCGGACAGGTCTACCTTGACGGTGCCAACATGAATGCACAGGTATGATGGCGGCTAGTGTTCATAATATGCTAATACTAGATGACCCTGGCTTTACCCGCGCGAACCTGACTTGAACAACTTAAAACTTTTATCCCCTAAGAACACGGGTTTGCTAAGCAACCTGGTTATTAGAGAAACTCTAGTGACTAAGACATGGATGATGCAAAACATAGGCTGTTCGATTCTTTTTTTTGCATAATGGATTTGCGCACAACTTTTTCTTCTGTTGTAGGTGGGACTGTGTCGACCAGGCGACTACGGTAGCGATGTTTCACATTTGAACCTTCACAAAACCTTCTGCATACCGCATGGAGGTGGTGGTCCAGGAATGGGACCTATTGGAGTGTAAGTAACATGATTAGTTTATTTAGTATTTATAATTTTGTTATGTACTTTGTTTACGTCGAATACTTTGTTTACTTACTGTATAATATTATTATTTAGGAAAGCTCACCTTGCACCATTCCTACCATCTCATCCGGTGGTAAACCCACTTGCAGACCTCGGCGACGCAGCGCATAGTTTTGGTTCAGTTAGTGCTGCGCCTTTTGGATCTTCAGCCATTTTGCCAATTTCTTGGGCGTACATCAAGGTAAATGTTGCGTTGTTACTTGTTATGTTTTCTTATTTATTAAATAAAACGTGGTGACTAGTACTAATTACCATTATAATAATTATAGTGTTATCCGAGGCCCGTTGCTGATTAGTATGTATCAAATAAAATATATTTTAGTTTTAAATAACCGTGCGTTTTAGATGATGGGACCGAAAGGACTAAGAAAGGCAACACAAGTAGCTATTTTGAACGCTAACTACATGTCTCGAAGACTCGACGGACATTACAAAACTTTATACAAGGGAGAGAGAGGATTGGTCGCTCACGAGTTCATAATTGATGTCAGAGATTTAAAGAAAACAGCCAACATTGAACCAGGAGATATTGCTAAAAGACTTATGGACTTTGGTAAGTATAAAAATATCGTGATTTTTTCTCACTTATAAAATATACTTTGAGTTATCAATACTATCGAGCTTACAAATTATGATATTGCTTGGACATATTTGGTAAATTCTAATTTTGTTTAAGGTTTCCATGCACCCACGATGTCTTGGCCAGTCGCTGGAACTCTCATGATTGAACCTACTGAATCCGAAGATTTGCAAGAGATTGATCGCTTCTGTGATGCCCTGATCACCATCAGAAAAGAAATCAAAGATATCGAAGATGGTGTCATAGATAAGAGATTGAATCCTTTAAAGGTAAATATTTTAACTTCGTAGACGCTGAAAATATTACATCGAGTTGAAAATAACGTTATATGAGCAAAACATTCAAAACGATGCAATGCCCTATTTCAGATGGCTCCCCATACCCAAGAAGAAGTTATAACTGAAGAATGGAATCGTCCATACACAAGAGAGCAAGCCGCTTTTCCAGTGGTAAGTAACAATTCAGAATTTATATAAACATAGTTATTCTTAGCTAGTCGTTTTTACTTTAGTAAATTTAATTGTATTTTTCAGCCGTTTGTGAAAGGTGAAACTAAAATCTGGCCTACAGTGAGCAGAATCGACGATATGTATGGAGACAAACATCTAGTATGTACCTGCCCCCCTGTTATAGATGACTTCTAGTTTCTAAATAAAACGCTGTATACTTTCTTTATGAATTCATTTTCATCAATATTGTCATAGAATAAATTACGTAATAACAGATGGTTTGCATTTTATTAATATAATACATTAATCTGATGAATTTAATTTATTACTCTATCCTATATGCGCTCTATCTCTTATTACATCTCTTATAAAATTTTATATTGCTGGAACATTATACATAAACAATGATTTCAAGGCAACATGTTTTTCTATTCCATCACATTCAAAGTATTTCGGATTTCCATTTGACTAAAGCTATTCATTAAAACCATTTAACAAATTACTTTATTTCATTTACAAGCAAACAGTACTTATTACTTTGAATACACAATAATCGTAATAAAACAATAATTGTCTAATTGCTATCATTACAATCACTAAATTATTATAAATATATTTCATAATTATTACGTTGATATAAAAACTAAAAGTAGCTTAATATAAAACCTTACAAAACACAATAATAATAATAATAAGTAGTCATCAAGTTAACTTTGGTCAACACATATTTTTAGAATTGGAGTTCAGAATACGAATTGTTAAATAACAAACATTTTAATTCTGTATTGGGCAAATAAAAATATTGGCGCAACATTGTAGATATACAAAATATGTTAGAAAACTTTAGTATGTAAGTACTTCTATTAGGCATCAAACCGTTACATTTAAAGGATAAGATTTTATTGTTTTTGTGGAGACTTCATTACATCTTTGGGATACATCCCTAATTTAACTCCGATATCTTTTGGCAAACGTAACACTGGTCGCGATGGAAAAGGATGATACGAACTTGTAGAAGGACTTCTTGGCAAGGAAAGAGATGATATTGTATCTGTTTCTAAAAGAGAAGTAATTGCACTGCCAGTATCGTCACCATCGGTTTTAGTTTTATCACTTTTCTCTACTGCATCCTTAGAAGATACTGGTGTCTCTCGAGCAGGAAATATTTTCGGTGATATGGGTGTAGAGACTTGGTCCAGTGATGTAATTTGACACAACGTATCACTTGAGTTACTTTTTGCACCAATTGGCGAATCATCTTCCAAAGATGGTTCGTAAGTAAAACTAATTGAAGATGTTACTCGCTGACTGAAATCGCTTAAGTCACTGACATCAGATTTCAGTAAGTTATCAGTTCCTTTTTGTTCTTTACTTGCTGCTTTATTACAAATATCGCTTACTTTGGATAAAACGTAATCATTGTACTTGCTTGGAGTAGAAAATGGATAATTATAGTCATCAGAAGTAAGTCTTCGCTCAAAAGAAGTATCTTTAATTTCAGTTGAAGGCATGGTGACAGATATTTTGGATTCACTCGATAGTGAGTATGTTTTTAAATTGTCGGTAATGAGATTTTTACTTAGATTTAAGTCCGCATCTATGATTGACCTTCGCTTTATTTTTTTGTCTTCGTTGTCTTCATTAATGCTGGATCGCCGGGAATCTTTTTTAAAGTCAGATTTTGCAAAAAATCCTTTATTTTCCCAACCGTAATAATCAGTCTTATTTGCTAGACATTCACTACTAGGTGTTTTTGGTGGCTTGGCTAGGAACTCTCTTTCAACATTTAATGCGTCACGTACTTCAAAAGAAAATGGATCATCAACTGAAATTGGTCTCGCTCTAGAAAAATCTGTTTTATCAAATGTTTCTTCTGTATTGCTTCTTTTTAAATCACCAATCAATGAATCTGAGGTAGACTCTTTTAGTAGCGGAGAGTCGAGAGGCTTCGAATCTGATTTGAATTTTGATGTTTCATTATTCTTCTTCTCATTTTCATCATTAGATGAATTATTTTTTAAATTTGATATATTTTGTTTAGTAAGTATTCTACTTAGTATTTGTGAGTTCTCTTGTATAATCTGTAAAGCTCTTTCACTGTTCTTTCTGCCTAATCTAAGAATATTAAAGTCTTTTGAAGCAAGTTCTGAAACAATCTCTTTCTTAGGAGCCTCGACTGTCTCGGGTGTTTTTAGTTTTTCTTTGTGGTCTATTTTAGGGGACAAAATATTTTGTTCATTTTCTCCTATGTCAAGATTTGGTTTAGGTTTTGCGCTAAACGTGTGGCTTTGAGGAAGTGAAGAGGCTCTTTCTACGTCTTCATTTTTGATAGACTTACCATTATTATAAAGAGTTAAAGAGTCCGGTTTCTTTGGCACTCTAGTATTTCTTTTAGGTGGACGTCGACTGGGTATATCAGCATTATTAGGATCGGTAATTCTAGCACCAAAAAAGTCTGGACTGTGTTCAAAATATTTATCTATTTTCAAAGGAATAGGTGGCTCATCCTCACTAATTAGAATACTTTCAGAACCAGGGCTTTTTTGAAGGCTATCACATTTGTCAGATAAATCAATATCAGGTACAAAGTTTGGATACATTGCAAAGCTATCTATAATATCCGGAGGTCTTGATAAGGAGAAACTAGTGTGCTTCCTCGGAGATCGATATGACTCTGTGTCGTACGTGAATCGTAAACCATAAGCCTGTTCGGAATCACTAGGTGACACAGGGCTAAGTTCAAAGAAATCTTTAGCTTTAGTGATACTTTTTTGTCTCTCAATCTCAGAAATATTTTCGGTGTCTAAATGTAAATTGCGGAAATTTGTTTTAGGCAAACTTAAGCTTGAAGGCGGTATCCAATGCGATTCTAATGCCTTTTCAACAGCAAGTTCTATTGCATCCCTGCTAACGGTTTGTTTATTTAATTTCGTTTCAAAGCCATCAATGTAAGTTTTCAGTGGTTTTCCGGCTGCCGAATCTAAATATTCCGAAATTTTATTGATATTCGTATATTCATTATCTAATTTAATTTTATCTTCAGAATTTGAGTCTTTTGCAGCTTTTGGAATTGATAGATCTTTAGATTTAACATCTTTAATTGAAGGAGAAATTACTCTTTGCACAGGTGTTGTGACTTTAAGCTGTCCCTTATCACTTCCTATTTTTAATTCGTTATGATGTTTTTTTGTTTCACTTTTTACTGTAGACACTTTTGAATCCATATCTTTGTGCAAAGTAAGAGCAACAGTCTTATCTGTCTTAACCACAGTGGAAGTTTTATTTTGTTTGTCGTCGTTAGGAAGCTCTAATTCCGAATCACTTTCTTTTTCATTTTCGTCACAAAGGCTAGTATCAGTGCTCGATTCTGAATGTGAGGAATAAGAGGAACTTTGACTGTCACTCCTAGACCTCACTGAGGCTATTATCTCGTTAGCTTCAAATTCTGAAACAATTTCGCCATCTCCGATTTCATCTAAATCAATCGAAGCTTTCCTAGCTACTTCTAACTTTTTTTGTTTTTTGACATCCTTCCACTGAACGGAGTTTCTTCTGCTTTGTGATTTACGTGATTTTTCTTCTTCCCAAGATAATGTTTCGGTAGATGGTTTACTTTTATTTTCAGTCTTATCGTTGTTAACTGTTTGTCGTGATGGTGGAATAGCACCAGGTGGCGGACCCAGTCTCCGCCCCCTCGAACTGACGATAGCACTTTTACCCAACAAAAGGTTATTGACTGTCAAAGACGTTGGAGACGTTGGAACACCGACTGAAAAAAAAAATTATTAGTACTTACATAAAATTGTTGCTTTTTTTCATAATATAGGTATTATGTTTCATTTTCTAGTGTTATACTGTATGTTCGTATATTATACTTATTCTTAGTGTTACCTACCTGCTGCATGTCTAGCACATGCGGCTGCCAAAATGACATGCGCTTGCCGCTGTCTCTCTCGTAACCGCGCATACTGTCTCTTCAACGCGCCTATGTCCAATGATAGCCTATCGCCCGCACCAGATCTATCGTCACGTCTTGGCATTACCTAAAAACGAAAGTCATATTAATTTCATTGCTTTACTGTTCAAAAGAATTCATTTTATTTCAATTATTGCTAAAATCAAAGAGTTACTTACAGTTGCTAGGGCCATTTTATTGCCATCATCGCTTGAATCCCCTTCATCTTCCGAATAAAATAGACGTAGGCCTTTTTTGGTCATAGTTTGCATCTAGAATAAAACGTCATTTGCTTTAAATTTCATTTTCAAAACATTTCAAACATGAAAGTCTAACTGTGAAAGTTTGCGCTGAGTTCACCTCAGTTACCATAATTTATGAGACGTACTTATAATGTTTCGACGTAACAAGCGAAATCTTGATATAGCTTATATGCTCGAAATTGTTTATATTATGAATTCTTATGGGAAATTTAAAAGCTATCTCAAACATCAAAGTTTACTACACATGTGCTTACCGCGGAGTGTACGGGTGGTCGCGTAGCAGGAGGTGCGGGGGGTGCGACACGGTACCTATGCAGGTTGCGTAACCGCGGCAACTCGGGTGCGGCGCCGAATGCAACCACACGAGCAACCAGCGCGTCTCCCGCCGCCCACACCGCGCCCGCGCCGCCGCCCATGCAGCTGTAAAACTCGTCCGCTGAACGCGCGGTCACTATACGACTGAAAAATAGTTAAATGAAATAATATAACTATTTCGAGATGCCTCAGTAGATAGTCATAACTGAATCAAAGTAATTATCATCATAAAAATTGATATTAGTTTCAAAAACTAAAAAACACGCTTTTAGCACGCACCAAGCCAATCCGCCATCTTGGATGTCTGCCATGTATTTATTTCGAATTCCTGACAGCAAACTCTTTTATTTGATACCCATATTGTGGGGGTGCACCCCCTTAAATTTCAAATAGCCTTTCCGCCATCTTGGGGAGGTCGCCATATTGGATATTTAATGACATTTCTTAGCTAGTCATGTATTGTCATCAGAACTCAGAGCGTGTGCTAAATTTCATCCCAATCGAACACCGGAAAGTGGGTCAAATTAAGAATCTAAGATTTTCTTACATAGTTACAAGTGAAGCTAATGTAAGCGTGTAAAAAACAAAACGACCCCTTACTCTTGTAGCAAATCCCAGATAGCTAGAGCCGTGAGCAGTAGAATCTCATTGCCGTCCAGAAGGATGAGGTCCCATATCCTGAGCAGGGACTCGCGGGGGAGCCACGTCGCGTACAACGTTAGGAACCACTGCATCGTGAATACATCTGGCAGGGGAGGTTCTATGCCACCACCTAAACAACAACAATTGCGTTAATATTATTCTCAAGCCTTAATAGGCTTGAGAATAATATTAACAGAAAGGTGCCGGTTGGCAGCGGGCGACATGAAGGAACTGCAGACGACGTGTCGCAAGTCGCAACGACACTACTGCTTAATGGTTTGTATGCATTTTTATGAATAGGTATCGCTATAGTTTCGTGTTGCTAGCTGCGGAGGGTATTACAAAGAATTTAGTTAACACCTTTAAGAATTAAGTGTGAAATGTAAATATTTATAAATTATAAGAATCGGAGTTTAGTTTAAGTAGCTCCTAATAGCTAGCTTTATCAAGCAGTTCTGTCCGCGTCAATAGAGTTTTTGGCATTCAAACATTGATCCACTATTCAACAGCCTTGGTGGTAGATTCACAAACGAACTTTCTGAGTGGACGATATGAAAACGTGTTTAAAATTTCTGGTTCTATTGGTTTGAACCTATTAGTCATACAGCTTTGCCACAGTTGCAGTATTACAATATTTAACCTATGGAACATTGTAATACTGCGGCTTTGCTTTCTACATGGATACTGAATGGAGTCACGCGCGAGTGCAACCAGTGCCGGTTTTAGCACTACCAATGCCCTGGGCAAGAATTCGACGCCCAGGGTGCTGATAGTGCTGAAAAAATTGGCGCCCCTTTTTATCCAGCGCTCTGGGCGGTCGCCCAGCGTTACCCTCCCTAATGCTGCTACTGGGTACAGCTCAATGGCAACTCGTGCAAGTTGATGTGGTCGTACCGTCAGAGATCTTCTGCAGATGGTCCATGTGGGCAGCCAGCCGGGGCAGTCGTATCCGCAGCAGGTCGCGGAAGGCGGCCATGTCGGCGGATAGTCCCCGCAGGTCGTCTGCGAAATAGCCCTCAGGGAGAACTGCCTCCACCAGGTATATCATCACCTATGAATAGAGATACAAAAAACTGTGCATTTTATGAGTAGGCGGATATTAGCCAGGTGATAAAGTAGATAATTTACAAAGTTTGTTCAAATTATAAAAGAAAAAATTATTTAATGCCCGTATATTACAAAATGTTAGTTATCGTGTTCTTCAATTCACGTCATCAATTATCACCATCATAAAGATAATGTTAAAAAAATAATCATCTTCAGAAAAAAGGAGAGTATCAATCTCTAAGTCCAAACAATTTCAGACAGTTAAGGCACACACACAAGGAAAGTGTTACAATAAGGTTAATGTCTAGTTACTATTGTCCTATTTTCATACAAATAGATTCAAAGAACAATAAGAGTGGGTTGCACCGACTTACTTTAACTATAATTTTAACTTTAACAGCTGTTAAATCCCTAGTAAAAGTCCATTATCATATGGACGCCATAATATTTGACCTTAACTTTCACTTTAACTAAGTACGCATCTGGTGCAACCTACCCTTAGTACTAATAATAATTATAAAATATTTCTGACCTTTAGAGAATCCGATTCAGACTTTTCCATAACCTCTAATATAATTGCCGCTAACATGTTAAAGCCTTGACAGTAACCAACATCCTTATTCCATCTGAAAAAGGAAGAGGAGGATCTCTAAAATATTGGAAATAAACATACCTCATCTTATATACTTTAGAATATCTATGTTAGTGTTGTAATGATAAAGTAGCGGGCGACAGTTATGGGGCTGGAATCTGGATTGAATGATGCTAGATAAAACAGCACTGATTCAACAGCGGAATCTGGCATCCGCTATTGAATCGATGTGTCATGTGAATCAGCTCTTAATATAATTATATTGTGTATTATGTGAAAATATAACGTACCTCGCATATGCTAACAATACTCTACGTAGCATTGCTTGATTTTCTCTACCCTCAGCTCCACAAAAAAGGGAACAACCAGTTCTGTGCAAGTCCTGTAATTTTTCTTATATTATACAATTTTGTAGTGTTTAAGTGTAAGTGTGTCTTATAACGTGTGTGTCTCATTACGTTATTTAAGACGACATACAGTTTACTTGAAGTGGACTTAAGACTTGAGTAGCTGTGTCGTAACTCGTAAGGGTTGCATTAAGTTCATTTTAGAATTGCTACTCGCCTCTAGAAATGTTTTAACAACATCGGATCTTGGTGTAAGCTTTTTGTAAATATGATGACTCTCTATAATTTTTAACACAGT
>DWQO01000080.1:0-13597 GCA_018236845.1 Plebejus melissa
AAAACACAATTTATGGCCTAATTTTGCTCTATAATGGTACGGAACCCTTCGTGTGCGATTGCGACTTGCACTTGGCCGATTATTTTCTTTTGCAAGCATCTTCATAATTGATTGTCCAAAACAGAAAGTAATAAATCACATTTTAAAAATGTGTTCGCATCAATATTTCCGATGAATATCTTACTGTCATGATAAATAGTCATTAACATGATTTGTATCGAAAGCCTTTCAAAAGTCTGTCTTTTTCCTAATAGTCTAGATTTGCATTAAATTCAGATTAAGATTATGTTATGCTTTTATCATTTCTTTATTTATAATTTTATGTTGTTTGTGTTTTTAATTTTGTGTTTTTAAATGTTGATTAAATCAGTTTGATTTGATGCTAGCCTATTAGGCATTATTTATTAAAATTCTAAAAATATTTGTTTTCTAAATTACTTTTTTTAATTAAGCCATATTTTACTTTCGCATGATAACGTATAGTAACCCTACGTAGAATTAACGTCCACATCTAACTCATTATTTTAAAAATGTATCATTTTCAATAACTACATCATCACTAGCATATTTTTCTGTTTATTTTGTATATTTTATAGGTAAAGCTAGCGCTACATAATTACAGTTATTGTTAGGCTTGGGTAGAGCACTAATCGCTGGTATTTTTAATCCCCTATCAGATACATATTCTACCATTATACTAATACTAACGATGTGAACCTGAGCCCACTAATTGACGCAATCGCGTTTACTCTGGCCTGCTCTTTACTCGTTACTTTGATCTCTATCAGCCTCTCCAGCACAATGAAAAACGTAATTCAATTGCATTGTTTTATATAAAACTTGTTGAGAGATTAACGGCTAAGCTAAATGATTATAAAATAATTATTATCGCCTATTATTATCATTGGTTTAATTAATACGTATCATAATTATTAAGTGTTTGTTTAAGTTACGTTTATCGATGTCTAATGGTGATTTTTATTACCGTAAACACATATAAAGTCTTATTATGAAACAGTAGTTTAGACTCCATAGGGCTTCCTCAGGGATACGTTCTAGGTCCCAAAAGTAGCAAAACCTTTTTAATTATAATATTAGGACCTCACAATCTTACAAAAAATATTGTCACTACAAAGGTTTCGGTTATTTTATTACTGTATGTACAATTGAATAAAGCCAATAGGTATCGTCTCGTCCTTCATATAACTTAGGGTCAAAAGTCCTGTTATACTCAATCTTCATGCATGTCTGTTGTAACCGTTACTATAATTTATGCTAACTTAATATTATCATTCGGGCATTCCTAATACCTCTTTATTATTATCAGACAAATGTATGAATATTATTGCATCAGTTATATACTTATTAATAAAACTGTATGAATTCACACAGTTTGATATCAAGTGTAAGTCTAAAGCTAGGGGTTGAAAAGATATGATAAACAAGCATCTGGAACAAGTAGATTTTCCTGCAGTCTGTCCACAATAATAGCGTCAACACGTTTTTGTTACTAAGGAATTCTGAAAAATATTTATATGAATTTGTTTAAGGTTTAAGGTTGATTATCATACAATACGATGATATAATATTATGATCGTAAATTGGCGAGTATTTTTAAATACGTAGTAAATACGAACATAAAATCAAAATCTTCAAGGTAGACAAGGATTTTTTCAGATGAAGAGCAAACGCGGAAGATGTTTAACAATAATTAATCTGGGACTTTAGAATTAAATACAACAATTGAGAAGATGTCTGTGGAATGTTTATTGTCTTTGAATTTAGTACAGTTAATAATATCTTGTTTACTGAACTACTTTGGCTTATACTAAAGTAAAATATTTAATCGGATGCTACAAGTTAGATTCCATTTAGAGAAGAGTTTTAGTTTCATATTTGCATAATATTATATGATACATAAACCTGTACCCTACCCTATAGAGTAGAATATAAGAGGTATAACCTATTATCAATAAGTTAATAGTTTAGGCGTTGTAAGGTGTTGATCAGCTAGAATTTTAATCTTGATTCTTGAAGCCTGACGAATATTCCTAGATACTTTCTTATGTTCCAAAAACAAACTTGTTAACTGCAGTTACTAACATCCAACATTTTCTATTACAGTATGAGTACAAATATGACGTGGAAGACCCTGAGAAAACCCTGTACTTCGGTGCCAACGAATCAGGAGATGCTGCTGGTAAAGTAATAGGAGGATACAAAGTACTCTTGCCTGATGGTAGACTCATGACAGTAGAATACACAGTGGAGGGAGACAGTGGATTCGTACCTAAGATTACTTTCGAGGAGAACGCTAACCCCTTCGGTAAAGGCAAATAAGTGAGATGCATTATAATAAGAGTAGTATCCGATCAAAGGTCTATTTTTGGCTAATGCCCAAGACTCACAATCTGTAAGAAATAATATTCAACTTGCCTTACATATTTTAATGTAAATAATCATGAATTCTGTAAAGAATATAAATGTATAAAATATTATAAAAACTGATTACAACAGTTCGAGTAGGCAATCAATAATTTCAAAATTCTATTTTAAAAAAATGATTTGTCCTTATATAATTATTTCCACGGAGGCAGCCAAAGCAGAAGCTACGGTCGGACATATAAGTGAACATGACAAAATCAGATACTAGCCAAAAATGTAGGGAGTAAAAACCATTGAAATTATACTTTGAGGATTTGCAACGAGGAATCAAATTACAGAGCAGTTGTAACGTAAGGTCAATTGTTAAGAGTTTTGTATATTTCAGTCTTTTAAATCTTAATTACATCTAGAGTTATCTCAGTAATTATCTTAGTGCCTATTGTAATCATTAATGTGGACTAACTTGTTTCTAAAAATCTAAATAGATTAAGTCAAATCCTGCCATAATATGTTACCATCCATTTCAGTTTCGTTAACTTTACCCAAATCGTTACAGTCAAGTTACCTCCTCTGTGATACAGTTAATAAGTTCACAATTTGTCATATCTTAGGGTTAAATTTAGGTTACTTTACCAAATAAGGTTATATAACTTTTATATGCAATATTTTGTAAAAATAAAGAATATTTTTCAACAACTTTGACTTTATTTTATCCCAAAATTGACCCGATCCCTAACGGCCGTCGGCTTTAAAAAGGCCGAAATAAACTAAAATAAATTAGGTATACTTACAGGAAAAGCTTATCTCAAATATTATTGCACTTTAACGTATGTGTCTGAAGATAAATATTTGACTAAAATATAAATGCATTTAATAAGAAATACATAAAAAGACAGCATACTGAAAAGCTTTGAGTAGGCACGCCTATAAGGGCGGGCACTAACTTTACAAGCGACAGTTTCGATCTATCGAAGTATACTTGGTGTGAATTGGATTTCTTTGTTTTTCTTTCACTAGTTCTCCAAAACGATAATATGTGGCAAATGAATGGCCGTTCGTAGAATATATTATACTGAAATAACCGATAGTAATAATTAGGCTCTAATTACCTTATCTGCAAGTCTGGTCATAATGACAGCAGTTGCTTCTGTGTCGAATTGTGGTCTGCCAGCTCTTCCCACCATCTGTAGTATGGTGCTGATGCTGTATTCCTAAAGTAATAAAAAACACATTAACTAACTGACTTAGCCCAAGAGGCGAAGCTTGTTTATGTAAGAAAAATCAAAGATTTAGTGCAATATTCTAAAAAAAAAAACAAAAACCTCAATTAGATAAATCTTAAGCTTAATGCATTCGATTAGTAGCATCTTATTTAAAGTGAAATATAAATGAAATTTAATTACTTACAGAGATTTGTTTAACGCAAAGTATTTCAAGCTTTTAAAAGCATACTTTATATAAATAATGAAAAAAGATTGCACATAATATAAAAGACAACATAAATCTTCTAATAAGGAATCATTAGGAGCTTTATGTTATCTTTCAAAAATGTCAGAATACATTAGCCGTTGCTTTTACCTGGTAAGTTCCATTGACGTATTGCTGGGTGTTCTTTACGATAACGAGATGTGCTGGCAAATTCACGCCCATTGCTGAAAGCATACAACGTTGTCGCACTTATGTATAAATCAAACAATAATGGTCTCAGAATAAATCCTTGGGGAACACCTATTTTTATGGTCACAGAAACGAAATTCATAGCTATTTACAATAGAGTGAAACGTAAGTAGACTGTAGAACTTAATATCGACCTCAATAATACAAATAAAGCAAGTTATCTACTTCAAGAATATATTTTAGGGATACACAAATATAAAGAGTCCTATATCATGCCAAAAAACTACGTCCTTAAAATCCACAATTTAGCTGTTATCTGTATTATAAGACAATATAATGTCCAGATGTTCCATTATAAATAAAAACGACGATAAATTAGTCTCTCATGCACAAAAGAAACTAAAGTAAAAAAATAAAATCTGATAAAGCTAAAATAAGATCGTGTTTCAAAGAAGTGTGATAATGCGACATAACTTAGGAAAAAGGAACGGATATATCCTAAATAGCTGTCTGTCTGAAATCTGGTTAAGAAATAAGAGAATAAGCTAAATAATTTGCGACTATATCTTTATTAGTGTTATTTATTACGGTTTTGTTTAACTTATTTTATCTTCATTATAATATGTTTCTTGTAAAATATTAAATTTTTAAAATATTATTAGCTATATTTGTAAAATCTGGATTTTAATTTAATCGCTATTTTTTTTATAAAATATGTCTATTTTTAAAATAGTTCATATTATAAATAATGATAATTATAACCAATGAATAATAAATATTATAATAAGAAAGAGAGTGCTAATTTTCGACATAGAAAAGGAACTAAGGAAATAGAAGGCTCTTAACAATTTATTCTTACCTAAAATCCAACTACCACTCAAATTAAACGTGCAAAAGGTACGAGATGAAGGGTGATGGGAAGGTAGAGTTTTTGATCTGTGAAAGTGTCACGTACAATACCAAATACAGAAGCTGGGCTTATTTCTGGGCTCATCAGCGAACTGTTCCGTACCTGGATGCACGTTTTTAGTATGAGATAAGGGAGAATATATTGCGAGTGTGTGGGGACTATGGATTACTCTATAATAATAATCATTTATTTCGGACATTATACATCAGGAGTGGCCTGCAACTTCATTATCTATACATCTATCAAGTTCATAGTTTCAAGTGCTATCTACCAATTTCTTACTTCTCGAAATCTTAAATGAAACTGCATTGTTTAGCTTATTGGTCTGGTAACTAGTCGGTCTAATTATTTATATTTTCACCTGGCCACGATGGACTGGACTATAAGTCGCGATCGACCGGTTGGCCACCCCTGCTATAAGTACATATTTTATTTCGGTACGGTACGGTATTTAGTATTTACCCATGGTCGTCTTTAAACATTAAAGTATAGAATATCTCAGAAATTATCCTACTGCAGTTTGACATTAATTGTGCCCAAGGATAAAAGGATGGAGGAATGTAGAGCATTAACATTTTTACGCATCGAATCATCTATGTATTATTAAGTTGATTTTGATATTTTATTCAGATTAAATTCAGATAACTATTATATTTATATTTGTAGGATCTATGAGTCAAAGAAAGGGACGTGCCTCTTTTGATGTGTAATAACTCTATATTCTGGAATAACTATACTAGATTTGAACACTTGTTCTCGTAATCAAAAGCTCAAGTAAGTTCCAAAAACTTGCAATTCATTAACTAAATACGTATAGTATAAATACTAATCTATGTATAATATTGGTAAGCTTATCTTCGCTATCAAGTATCAACATTTTAAAAGAAATAGTATGTTCATAATATCGATGCCTTATCTCATAGGTGTGCCACATGAGATAGAAAGGAGTAAGGAGTTCTGGGAAGTACCTACGTGAATCGACTTATGTAAGATATTCGTCATTCCAAATAGGATGTATGTAGCCGTGACACTCATATAAGAGACGGTATGAACTTAGGCTTTTAAAGATACAAGATTACTTGAATGTAAAACTTGTATTATATTGAGCCTGCTATAAGTTAATACCTACCTACTGAAGACTAAGTCGCGTATAATATAACTAAAACATTATGTATATGTAGATTATCCATACTAATATTATTAAAAATGCTAAAGTGTGTTCGTCTGTCTGTTACCTCTTCACGCCCAAACCGCTGAATTTGACTTGGCATGAAGATACTTTGAGTCCCGAGAAAGGACATGAATACTTTTTATCCCGGAATAATGTACGGTTCCCGCGCCATAAACGAGTTTTGTCACAACGGAGTTGCGGGCATCATCTATACTCTTTAGTTGTTATGAATAAATGTATAAATACAGAGAATTTATCTACCAGTAAGTTCATATGTCTTTCTCTCTCATTTCTTCTTGAAAAATGTCAAAGACAGGGAGAAAGATATACATCTTATCCCTCTCGTAATATACCTATCTTTATCCCACTCGTAACAGTACCTTTTTCTGTTTCAGAAATCTTTATTTAATAATTATAGGTGTTTTTATAATACTTACCAAGGGTAGTGGTTGTGATGAGTATGGGTAGCTCTCTATTCCGGAAAGCGTCTTCTATAGTCTGTCTCTCTTCATACAACAGGCCGGCATGATGGCAGCCAACTCCGGTCAGTATTAAAGACTAGAAATGCGAGTACAATAATATTATGATATCGATCCAAAACCACAAAATTACTGATCTAGGAATCTCTGACCGAATTTTGATATTTCTGACGTACGTATAATTGTAATTTCTGAATTCTAATCCATCATCCATGCACTTGCACCTTTTGAGTTTTACACTTTATCTAGAGCCGAAGCATTCTCCAAAATGGACAATCACATAATATGATAAAGAGAAGTGAGCAGACATATTTAAAGCCTAACTAAACTTATACCTAAATTATGGTTTTACGTCCACATCGGACCATAATATTTTCTATTGTTATCAGAAGGCTTACAGACTAATCCGTATTCCGTACTAATATTAAAAATGCTGTTACCTCTTCACGCCCAAACCCGAAACCGCTGAATTTTACTTGGCATGAATATACTTTGAGTCCCGGGAAAGGACATAGGATACTTTTTATCCAGGAAAAATGTACGATTCCGCGCGATATAATTACGAGTTTTGGCGCAACGGAGGAACATAATAAAGCTCATTATTCAAAATTTAATTCATGGGTTCTTGTGTTTTACCTGTATCTTCTTCGTTTTGATTGTTGATGCAATTTGCATTAGCTTGGCCTTTTGTTCCTGACTGAAGCTGACTGTGAGTTCTTTAGACAGCGTTTCGGCAGTTAGAAGAACACTCTTGCGGGTGTTACAGAATATCTAGAAATAGGATTTAAACTAAAACCTAACTAGGTAAATAATAAATAGATACAGATTTATGTCTAAAGAATGTATTTATGTCTAAAGAATGTATTTTATTAGCCGCATGCGACGTTGGAACTTAAAATCGGCCACGGAAGTTCGGTCGCGTATTTTCCACCGAGTGTGCTTAGACACTACCGTGTCTAAGCATCTGATATCAATCTGATAGCGTTCCATCAATTACGAAAGGGAACTAAAAATCGGACACTACGCTTTCCCCTTCTACTTTTTCCGGTAGATCAGGGTAGATCTTAAAATCGTGCGCGGCCTATACTTTCTATACAAATTATACGCATTATATTATTCTCACCAGCGTGGGTTTTCCATTGTGATATCTCTGTATGATTGGCCATATTTTGTAGTTGAGTATGATGTCAAACTTGAATATACTGGCCCCGGCGGGACAGGGATAGCCTTCTACCACCCGTCTCAGTCGCACTGGACGACATTCATCACCGAACCTGCAAGAAAAACATGCATATTTATAATTTACTGACGTATAGCGTCGTTAGGGGAGGGTGAGGCTGGAGGACCGCCCAGGGCGCCGGATAAAAGGGACGCTCAAGGCCTGCAATGCCCCTTTTTGTAGCACTTTTTTAGCTGCACCGTTTGAGTCGAAGACTCTCGTCCAGGGCGCTGGGAGTACTTAAACCGGCACTGCTGAATGCTGAATCAGCTGCAGTGCCGGTGCCGGTAGATTAATAAAAGCGCGCGAATAAAGTGTAATTTCTGAGAGCAAATAATAAGACATATCCCACAGGATGTTCAAAAGAAATTGGTCCACCGACCACCACATAATGAAACCCATGATGACAACATATCGACAGCGGTAATAAACCACGAAAACCCTTTGATAATTATATTATCTCAGGGAGCCCGAGGGACGCAACAAAGCAGACCATGTTTTTTTGGAACGAAGTTCCTTATCGCGCGTTGCGAAAGGAGGCTAGACGAAAAGTTGTAACGACACAAAAGTGTCGTGTGTCGCTTCACACGTGTGTGTCGCATGTTTCTCTCATTGTCTTGCTCTCTCTCGCATTGAACAGTGTGGTGTAGTGTGGTGTAGCGACCTTTTGTTGATTGTATGCCTACAGGTTTTTTGTACATACGAAATAACTTCGTTCCATCCGAGTGTCCCTTGACACCTCTCAAGTTTTTTATGGTCACAATATATTCTTACTTATAAAACACAGCCGGTCTATCCCTAGTCCCCAACCACGCGGCCACATCATCGGGGTTGCTGACCGTGGCCGACACCGCCACGAACCGGATACGAGGTGGTGATGTAGTAGTGATGTGGCCTTCCTTCTGCCGCTGCAGCTGTTCTATACGGTGGGACGATTGGGCTGATGCCTAAAAAGAAGAAATGTACTGTTAGAGAAGTTGATTCATAGGCAGGTGACGAACCTACTTTATAATTTAGGTACATCGAATCGAATACCACATAATACAACTATATTATGATTTATAACGTAGGTCTGTCAACTGCCTATGAATCAATTTCTTTGATGATACTTCGGGAAATGTCGCGTCGTATCGCTGCAGCGCATTGTCGCCTGATTCAGTCTTCAATGTCATGCAAATAAATGTTCCATACAGGGCCTGTTTCACCATTACTGATAAAGTGCCGAATAGGCTATTCACAGCTTTTTGACAGATTCTTCATACTTCGTCTGTTAAGTTAAGCGGTAGATTATAGCCTATTCGGCAATGTTCGGATGTAGATTAATAAAATAGATTACCTCAACAGTTTTCATCCTGCTAACAACAGCCTCTAACACCGGGCCTCGTGTCTCGTCGTTCAGGATGTGCACCTCGTCTATGAGGAACAACTTTATCATCTCGACCAAAGCTTTGTGGTCCTTCCACCTGCGAGTGAGTATGTCCCATTTCTCGGGCGTTGTGATTATTATTCTGTGAATTAATTATATTCTACATATTAATATATTACGGCTACATTTTATCCACGGAAACAGGAAACACCACGCGCTGTAAACTGAAGTCCAAACGGAGGGTGGCGCGGACAACAGCTAGTTTATTATAAATGCAAAAGTTTGCCCGCCTGTCTATCTCAATTCCAACGTGGTAACTTTGTAAGTATATCTATCAACCAGCTACTTCTTCTGTCTTCACCACTCACCAGTATGAAATGAAAATAAGTCCCGGGAAAGGATAAGTATAAAATATTTATATTTTATAAAATGTTTTGTGCTGAAGGCAACCCTGATGTCACTGCGACCCTTGAGTATCTATTGTGACTCCTCCGCACTAGAATACCGTCCCCAACCCATTACCCAATGCTGTTCATAAATTGAACGATATGGTTGCAGGGGTTGGTGCCACGAATTTCCTCTGTGGATGAGTATTCATAGCGACCCAGGTGCCTGTTTCTGCCCTGTAGTAGAGCTGGACAGAAACAAGGAGAAGGTTGTACTAAATAGTGTACAATATAAATCAAACTATAAACCCATAAGGCTTCAACTGCGGGAAGTCCACATCGGTGTCCCCGGTCACTTCTATACAGAGTAGTCCGAGACGCGTGAACTTGGGGTACCACTCCGCTAGACGTTCCGAGCACAGGGCTTTCACTGGCGCCACTGAAAGGAAGGGCAAACTTAGTTTTTTGTTTGCAACTACATAAACGTTTTAACCGACTTAAAAATAAGAGGGTTCTCAATTTAACATTTAGATTTTAGATAGCCATGTAACATATTTTATTTCATTGGTTCTTATATAAACATAGAAAGAGGTGATGATCTCATGACTATGACATCCAATGAGATCGAATTTTTTAAGAAGACTTTTAGCTATCTTATTTTTGAAGTCATACAAACTAAATATTATATTATGCATGTGTAACCACATGTATAACATATAATAATATTGCTAATTTATGACGCTAATATTAAGTTCCTGTAAAAAAGCAATAGCAATTTACATTCTTGAGGACTGAGGTAGGCAACGATGGGTCAACATTCAACAATCGACATACGATTGGTATTTGGTACTCTACGACCGTAATGTAGCAAATAATTAATAAACGAACTGTAGAAATACGCACTATATATAATTTTATAGTCTCCCGTGTACTTGTTCTCTTCAATTTCCGTCAGTAGCTGGACGATGGCCATTTCGAATACCACGGTCTTCCCCGAACCAGTAGGCGCACAGACAACCATAGATTTTGCTGCAATTTATCATACTTTACCTATCTGGTACGTCTTACTAGTCAAAAATTGTAAAGTCAAGTAGGACAAAGCTTCCACATAATAATCTTTATTATTGGCTAGTATGGCTAGTTAAATAAAAGTTATAAGAATTGTATAATTCCTTTAAAACATCGCTTAGGTACCTGAATATAGAGCATCGTCGATTAGTTTTGATTGTACCAAATTGAAGTATGGATAAGTAAAGACGGCTCGGTACTTTGAATCTGAAAGTAATAATATTTAAATAGTTAGGTAAGTACTAATTCTTGTAAAATATATTTTCTTGAAATCCTCAATTCCACTTCAATTATACATCCATACTAATATTAAAAATGAGAAAGTGTGTCTATCTATCTACAGTCTGTCTGTCTGTTACCTCTTCTCACCCATGCCACTGAACCGATTTTGCTGAAATTTGGTATCCATCTCCATAGTCCACTATGGAGATACTTTGAGTCCCGGAAAAGGACATATTGAAGATACTTTATTTTGGTGCAACGGAGTTGCGGGTGCATTTACCTATCTATACAATATTAAATATAAATTCCATCTCAAACTTACCGATTTCATCCTTGCACCGGAATTCACCCTTTTGCCCATACCCTTTGGGTGGCCGAATGCGATCAGCTTCTAAAGCAATATTATTTTCATCTTGCTGGGACTCACATGAGGAGGGAAGTGAAAAAGGTTGAGAACTTTGAAAAGCGTCGTTAAAAATATCCGTAAACTTCGATCTAAAAACCAAGAAAATAAAGATGTTTTATAATTTATTTGATCAGTCAAACTGAATACAATAAAATTACTATCTTAATATAAAAGGACATACAGTTTATTATTCTCTGGTGTCATCTTGTGATAAATCAACTTTACACGTCTTTAAAATTTAATAAAAAATTGTACTATTCGCAGTTTTCTTACAAAAAGTTTCAAAAATTAAGTTCTTTTTGTTTAAATTTTAGCGCCAAGATGGCGCAAACATTTTTTTTAAATTAAAATTTTACTAACAACAACTCTTCGACTCTTCTTCAGTCTTCGTTCGGTGTAACCATGAAAAAATATCATGCCTCGATTTTCCATATTTTAAGGTCTGTCATTGCCAACTGTCAAATTGACAGTGTCATTCACTGTCATTTCACATTCTACTACTATTTTGATTTTTGATTAATTTTGAAGTTTTCCTTGTACAAGTTGTTGAATTTCCTCCTGGGTTTTCTCAGAACTTAGCAATGAAAATAAATAAAATTTAATCCAGTATGGTGATAAAAATTGAATGCCGATCATTTTAATAATAATATTAAACATATGTATAATGTATCTTAGTTCCTCTTTGATTGTGTAAAATACTCATGTTATCCAAAATGTAAGATATCAATTTTATAATTTACTATTTTTCGGAAATGTTTTATCTTATTCCGTTTTAGAATTAATATAAAACAACATGTTTATTTCTAGGAACTACAATGAATTAGAGCCTGATTTCTATAACTCCGACACTATAAGCATTAGCACACTTGCTCTTGAAGAAGATTTGAAACAGGAAAGAACGCAAGAAATATCCGAATTGGTAGATTTAAGCAAAAAAGTTAGTTTTCTACACACAAGCCTCCTGTACTACAGGAATGCGAAATCCAACATGGGTACAATATGTTATGATGCATGGAAAATGGTTGTGAAAAAAGTTGGTGGAGCACCAAACACTTGGCAGGACTTTGGATGCTATTTAGGCATATCTCAGGAAGATCTAGATGTAAGTTCTAGCCTACAGTGAAACTTAAATTGGAATATGTATTGTTATTTATTCAATTACTGAAGTAAATAACAAGTTAATAGTAACATAACTTTGTTGATTTAGTTTAAAATGGAATGAATAATTTATATTGTTTGTATTTTCAGTACATAACTAACTCTATAAAAGATGATCCAGCTGATTTGATACTGAAAGTCTTTATGCAAAATGAAAATGCCACAATAGACAAAATAGTTGATGCCTTGATAAAAATGAAGAGATATGATATACTAAAATCAATCGAAGTACCTCTTTGCAATCTTGCGCAGTGTTTCAATAAAGATGACAGTGGGTACCACAGTGGAAGTAAAAATACAGGGTCCCGGGAAGTAGTTTCCTTCACAAAAAATCTGAAGTGTGATCTTCCATTAGCTTTAAAGAAGAAATTAACAAAAGATGACAATAAACCCAACACACCTTCAATAAGGCCACCTCTAAAGACTGAACCTGAAAAACAAGCAGATGACACAGTTATGTTCTTTTTAACTTATGCGGAAGATGGGCTGGATACAGCATTGAATATCCAGCAATACATTGACAATTGGGACTCCCCTAGAGTAACAATATTAACACTAAATGATAGAAGAGAAGATGTGTACCAAAATCCTGAAAAGTTCATTCGAGAGAACTTTGAAAAGGTACTTACTACTTACTCAAATATTTTTGACATAATTATTAATTGATAAGAATTGGCTCTAGCTTAACCTTTATTAGTTAATATTTTACTATTCAATGTAATCTTTTTGTTTCAGGCTGACTTCATAGTGCCGATAATCACAACAGGATATTTAAATAGAATTAACTCCAACACACCTCAGACGCCATGTACAACTGATAATTTAGATTATAAGTATGTTAACTTTATTTACAACCTAATTGTTAACCACTACATTTACGTGACTGGGTGTTTAAATGAAAAGACTCGGAGTGTGTTACCACATAATGCGCATGCCAATGTCTTGTCTGAAGTTGCATCATACCCTGCCTTACTGCCGTGGACATATGAAACATATTTTGATGAAATGTTTAAAGCCTTTTTGAAGAAAGATTCATACTGAGATTGTGTGACTATGCTGTAGTTAATTTTACGACTTAAGAGGGATACTGACCCTAAAAACAAAACATCGTCCTTCTTTCTTCACACTCACGCCCGTCTTTTATATGCCAGGTGTAAAAGGACGACGCGGATTCATCGCCAAAATAGTTTTACTTGAATAAAAGACGAAC
>DWQO01000081.1:0-13552 GCA_018236845.1 Plebejus melissa
GAGCTATTCCTATCTCAAGTAAGAGATAGATCAAATATTGGGAACGGCCGTTAATGAATAACAAATTCAGCCTTACGACAATTGCGTTCGTCTGAGCCGTCTCTGCAGTTGTTTCTTTTGTCGCACACCTTTCTGGCTTCGATACAAGTACCAGTGTCCTCGCATCTGAACTCATCGGCATTGCATTCTGTAAATGAATTATTTAGATATTTAATTATTATTTATTAAAAAAGATATTCAAAGATACGTGCGACAATAGAATTTTATTTTAGTTTATT
This sequence comes from Plebejus melissa, assembly GCA_018236845.1. NCBI lineage: Eukaryota > Metazoa > Arthropoda > Insecta > Lepidoptera > Lycaenidae > Plebejus > Plebejus melissa. The sequence continues at coordinate 279 of DWQO01000081.1, forward strand.
AAATACACACTGAATATTATGTTTCTCTCTAATAGATATCCTTATTTCAATATTTTAGTTACCATAATATCTTAAAAACAAAGTAAACGATAATTATTCATCTTACCACAATCCATTTCATCTTCGCCAAGTGGGCAGTCAACAACTCGGTCACAGCGACGGAAGCTCTCTATGCATTTATTGTTGTCACACCGGAAGTCGTTTTCGCCGCATGTTTCTGAAGCAAATAAAGACAAAAATTATAACATACTGTAAAAAAGATAATGATAATTATTGTAATTATGTAAATGTTAAAATATCATCATAATACATAATACATTTACATAATTATTATAATTATTATTTTAACATACAGAATAACGGATATTATGTCTCAATAGGACATATGTAAACGAATCGACATAAATAGTAATAGATCCATCCATAATTTAATATTCTGAGGGAAGAAAAAGTTTAATATCCTAATTACTGTGGTGGTGTAGCTTTGATGCAGTTGGCGAATGAAACATAAGTCTAACCTAAAGTTTGTGAGCTTATAACAATATTTGTTCACTTAATTGGTGGTAGATAAACACTAACGAGTACCAAGAACATCAGAAAGCGAAATATCAAATGGTATATTTATTATTAGTGACTATAGTAATCGAAATGAATAAACGGAAACTTGTATAAAATACAACATGTAAGAGAAAAGTTAAAGACAGGACATGAAATCAGTTTTCTAAAAGTATACAAATTGTAGAGACACAACAACTTATCTAATTTTAGACTAAGATTCTGAAATAATCGGTGTTTGATAGACGTAAAACATAATTCGCAGACATAGAACAAATCTGTCTCGATCTAAACAGTATACAGAATAAAATTGTTTTCAACGCCGTTTTATTTCACCGAAAACATTTTATAAAGATACAAACGCCAAACAAGCGATCACGTTCCCACGCAAATATGTTTGCATAAATCGACAGTAAAACGTTACATAAAATCCTCTGTCTCGTAAAGATTTTCTTGTCATTTTTTGATACCATAAGGATTTCAGTACCTTCGTGGGGGTAGTTAAGATTCTGCAAGCGCGGATAGGCCTACGTGAGATACTTAGCAGCGTATACTAAAACGATCTAAGTTTCAGCACAGTCCGCTAACGTTTTAACTTTACATTACAGAGGAAAAAAGGTGTATCTGTCATATGAGAGTTTTGTGCGGATCTTAGTAATTGGCATACTTTAGAAAAGTAAAAAAGATAATGACATTATTGTAGCTGTAGTGAGTTTTTTATTGTTTTATGTAATATGAGCCATATTAACGACAAATCTTCAAGTTTTCCGTCTTACCTAAATGCTCTGTGAAATATTCAACAATACCCAAATTTTAGCCGACAGCGATTGTGATGATCAATGTAATGCGATAGTATATGTACAGGGGCCTTAAGTGAACTATATGACATTAGAGTAATGACTGAATCGCGATATTGGAATTTGACATGCTCGCAAACTATACAACATTATAGGTAAAACTCCGACCATTACAGGACATGCATGTACGCACGCAATCGCTATTGCCGCAGATTAAAAATGGTATTTAAAACATAATCCCAGTCATTTGTCTACTGTATTTATTACTTTTTAATTTGTCGATTTTTTATCGAATTCAACAAGACCAGCCAGCAACATGAGAGCAGCAGCAGGTTTCTAAAAGTGTTAAAGTCACTAACGGTGTGATACAATAAGCAACAAAAAAATTGCACAGTGAACTAATAATAATAATAATATAATTTACCGAAGTAATCACCAAGTAAAATTTATATTACAAAATTCAAACTAATGCTAGGTACGCTGTTAGGACAGTTGATATTTAAAGGGACATTAACCTCAAATATTTTGGATTTAGAACTTAATCCTCTGTCCTAAAAAAATACTTCATCTAAATTTGTAGGCACGTAATCAATAGTAAAAGTAAAAAGATAAATTCAAATTAACCGTACAGCTAAAAAATCCGTTTTTACACTTCATAACTATAAAATTAACGTGACGGCATCCTAATTAAACGAGGAGTACTGTATACTTATTATCAAAGTTATATTACGAAGTTTGAACAGGAACGAATGTCACATCAACCTCCAATTTCCTACTAGAAATAAACTTTCAGTTGGCAAAATTTATTCAAAGTCTAGTGCAATTATAATTTGAAGCTCGAGAAGACAAATGTGAGCTGTTGGCATATAAGCTGTTTCTACTAAAATATAATCGATTGATTCAATGAATAGTTTATGAAACAAATGCACATTTAGCATGACGCTGTCTAAGAACAATTTAGGTCATAGGTAAGCTAGTCGCCAACCGTTGTAAGAACGGCCCTTAGATCATAGATACAAGTTGAACTCGGAGGTCGTTATATACCAGTCGAACTAGGAATTTGCAATGTGAAATAATAGCGGAATACTAGAAACACCATTATGATAAACGGTGTTCAAACATAATCAAAACTAAATGTTATAAATGGGAATCTGAATTTATTTACAATTCAGTGGTTTTGTTGCACATTTGACTCGTATAAATATTCAAATATCTGGATTTTGAAAACAAAATCTAGTATCAAAATGTAATCTATCTCTATTAAAATGTTAGCAGTCTTTGTCTAGATTTCTTCGATATTTTATTGATAACTGTTTAAAAAGGCAGAATTTGTCACAGTGTTGGAATTTTGGAAACGTATTGACTGAATTTTGCATGTTAATTAATAAAAGTTTCACTATGTAAGCCATCGTTGAACTTCCACGTTTTAATTTAACGCAGTTTTAAAATAATATACACCGTGTATTTTTTCAGAGTATAGCATCATATTTTATTGATGAAATTTATGAATAATGGTGTATTTTATTTCTCTGTTCATTATTTTTTTCTTTGGAATCAATAAATTAGGCTAGAATCCCGAAACATAGACATACATTTTCCCTCGCTCCTGTTTTTAGATATAATATACCCACCCCCTAATAAGCCTATAACTTTTCAATCTGTAATCGACTCCAATTTGTATTTTGGAGCCAATATTTTAATTTAAAGAAACAACATTAATTCGTCTCCGAACCATAATATGATGTATTTGGAAACTGGCTACCCTTCTTCATCAATAAGTAATAACCAGCTTTCTCTAACTTCAACAGCAACTAATTATTTCACATAAAACAGTTGTAAAATTGCATATTATTAAAAAAAATAATTTTCTAGTTGATGACAAAAGTTGTAGCCCCAATGGGGTGGAATCGATAAATAAATTAAACTGTTATAAGTAGTCGCTCTGCACCAGGCACAAGCTTCCCCTTATTACGGAATTGTCCCCGTACTACGTCGCGATACAACTAAAACTCACGTATATCAACTTATTTTATAACTAGGGCATTATGAGGAAAATAAACGACTAAAAACGAACGGTTTTGAATTGTTTTCTTTTTATTTCAGACAGGTTTTAAGTAGCAACTATATTGGTTACTGATAAATAATAATTGGATTTATTGCAAAATTCCAATTAGGTACCTATTACACGACAGAACATGACCAGAATTTAAAAAATCCGCCAAAAACATTTCTTGTAAAATGTTGCCTCGACGGCCACATAAGGTTTACCTACCCTGTAAAAAGATAATATTATAAGATCTCATATAGAGCCAAGCTTCGGAATCTACATGGCTTAACTCTATAACTGTTCTATTTTAACTGACCTTAACCTAAACAAATTTCATCGCGCAACAAGAAATGCTTTTGGTGGGATTTCAGTTCTTTTCGTAAGTTAGTTCTTGTAATTATATATTTAAAAGTTTTTTACAGTGTTTTGTCCTAATTCATAAAATTGGTGAAAGTCCCTTATAAACCTCCCCCCCCCCCCCCAGGGGTTTTTTTTGTGTGTGAAAGTTATTATAAGTAACCCGTCGATCGTGAAAAAAATAACTTATCTATTGTTATCGCGCTTAAGTTGCATGCGACCGCTTGGGGTTTCATGAATTTTAATTTATTACATACCAAATTCCAGCTTTCTAGCACTTAACAGGAAGTAGCTAAGCATTTTGATGATCATCTGCAGTGTGTCAATATGAGTGAGTCAGTGACAAATACGGTGTATTTTAGATATCAATAAAATTTAAACGTCTTACCACAAAGTGTTGTGGTAAGACCCAAAGTATTAGAGCTATTCAATTGAGGCTTTGTATGTTGATTGTTGAATTAGTCTACCATTGACATCATATCCTGAGAGCGCACCCAAACGTGCACATGCCACTCAGATAATATAATATTATGATATGCCACTAAACCAGTAAATCTAAACTGATTTATAAAAAATCAAAACAAAATAAAGGAACCTAAAAGGAAGCTTTCATCACATAACACCCTCCACAGGTTTTTATAGATCAAAACAATAAATGGCGTAATAACGGAGCTATAAAAGTTGTACAGGCAGCTGCTATCATTGCGTCATGGGGCGGCAAACGCTCTGTAAAAAATCTAGTTAGAATATTCTAAATAGTGCCGCCAACAAAAACATCCACGCCTATAAATAAACATACACAGAGTAATTTAAATTTATAAATACCCTTCAAAGTCGGGGGTTTAAGCGACTATTTGTATATTGTTAGAACGTCGCAGTGGTAATTGATAAAATATGCAAAATAACCTTTTTAAAGGCTCCGTTATGGATGCTTACATGTCTTAAATAAGTAAGTCTGTTGACTGTTATAACACTAAGAAAGAATGTCTTTAATTTTAAGTGACTACCAAAGAAGGTTTCTTGTCTTTTAAAATTTTATCTAAGAAATGTATTATACTAAAAGTTTGCAACAATTAAGCCTTAAACATTTCCAATATTATATTAAATTGATAAAAGTATCAACCTTATTTGAACAAAAATTGAAAAACTAAGTCTAAGCCAAATCGACATTAAATTCAAAGTAATATTAGATGGTAATGCGGATACGTCATTTAATAAATATCGTACATAAATGTAATGTATATGTTATGATAAACTCTCTGTAATGCTAATAATATTATATCCGACAGTGGTTAATCTTCCGTGAACCTCAGCGGGTCGTTTGGCAAAAATTTGAATGGATAAAAATGCATATTTTATTACCATACAAAAACAGTTTATTAAACCTTACTTGTACTTATATTTTACTATTCTATACATCAAAATAGTAGTTATTTAAAATGAATTGATTTACGCTACAATTTGTAAAAAGTTAATGATCTGGCTTGTCGTTTAAAATTGTTTTTCTGTATACATTGATGTAACAAGTATATTGGCATATTTAAATATCTTTTTGATCCTAATGAAGTCTTTAATCTTGTTGAAAATCCAGTCCTTCTCAAACATCAGTGTGTCAAAAGGTTTATGAATATTAATGTGATCTTGTTCGATCGACTACCCCATGCAGGACTTCGTGTAAGACCAGGGACTGATTCTCATACATCGAATCTCGTCTTGATCACAGGCAATCTCACTCGCGGGTACTCACAAGCAGATGAATCCAACCAAAATACGAAAATTGGGCTCTCTAATCTAAAAAAGACTGTTATTTGATAGGTCAAACATAGTGGTTTTGCCTTTAACATGTTGTCTGAGTCTTACTTATGAGTAGAAATAACCTTTCTTCACTAAATAATCATATTATGTTTCTAGATTATTTTTTATCCCGATAATTTTTATTTATGAAAACCTGCATTTATTAGCTTGAATGTCGTCTAAATTTGAAGCCTCTCCGACGCCTCTACGTTCTTTAATCTTGGCACTGTTATTTTAAATTGAATTGTGTATTCTAATATTCTTTATTATTCATTGCATTATTAAATATAGGTCACGTATGCCTGAATATTTAATATAGAGTGGGCAATCGAAAGCGCTGATGTGCAGACCTGGCACTCCAGCTCGAGTGGCCACCGTTTTTCATGACACATTTTGGAATATCTATTATTTTTTCATCCATTACATCTTCTTCATTTTTATCTACAACACTGTACCTACTGCTTTCAGCGTTAATCAATTTTATTTATATTCTTGACTATTCATGAAACATTTGTAGCGTTCAAACAACAAATTATAATGCAAAATTTCATGTCAAAAAATTAAATTGTGTGCGTTCTCATTTTGATTAAGTATAAATTAATCATGTACTACGAATAATAAAAACTAGTTTTTATTATTCGTAGTACACAACATACTAATTTTGAATTTTTATAGTTGATTACTTCGTTTAAATATTTCTGTAGATGCACAGTTCCATCTGGGGGCACGGCAGTGCCCCCGCCAAGTCGAGCATACAAAATTAAACAAAAATAATGTCCCAAGGTATACATACATACATAAATACATATACATACTTATTATAGATGTTTACAACTAAAAGTAAGTAAGGAAAAGTGTCCTAAAATACTAAACAGTTTTATGTGATTTGAACCTTAAGCAGTAATAGAAAAGTATGAAAATAAAACCATTTGAAAGTCCGCACATATTCTCTTCCAGTCCAAAGGTCAACACCGCCCAAGGCAATAACATTTTTACGACTCTGACAAACGTGCATTGAAAAAAAATATAAACAAACGAACCTCCTTCTTTTTGGAAGTCGGTTAAAAATAGAACCTAACCAAACTTGATAAAGCTCGCTTGACTTTAAGGGAGAAATAAGCCTTTATCTGCCGGTACCACTTTTTAGACGGCAACTGTGCATCTACAGAATTATTTGATGGAAGGTTGATTACATGAAAAACAAGTAAAACCTTAAGATACACTATGATAATATACAAGAATGTGTCTCTACGTACTACCTAAGACTAGATATCTGCAGTACTTTCCCACATTAAAACCACACTCGCTGTAATCATAGGGCCGCTAGGAATCTAGCCTACAATTTTAATATCTAGGTATTAAAATCGTAGGCGTTTTATTACATAATATAGTTTTCAAAAAGCAAAAAGCATTTTGATGTTTTCATATTTGAATGGTTATAAAAAATATTGATTGCCGCGCGACAATAATCGAGTTAGGTTTAGAATTTGTTTTATATCTTAAAAGCCTGTATCTAAATATAACATATCTATATTAAGGTTCTCGGATACGGCTTGAAGTGTAGGTTTTGGAAGGAAACAAAATAATATTATGATCTCCCATTCTAGGAAAATTGTAAGCTCGATCTTTTAGATCTTAATGATTAACACTGTTAATTTTGAGGCATTATTGCATGTACGATTTTATGCTTGCCACAAAAGATTTTTCCTTGACCTCAAAAAAACTCTCTCAACTTTTTTCACTACCCCGAAGTTAAGCTAAATGAAATTTAAATTAAACGATCGGGACATGTGTTAGTATTTGCGTTAGTGGTGTTTGTCGCGAGTGGAAATATCAATTATTATGTTTTGTGGACGCGGGCCTCGACCCGCAGCCTGATTATAACCCGCCCAGATCCCTCCACAGATATACTGATGTTTAGAAGGGCGCGCTTTGTTTACCCGACAAACATATTTGTTGAATTAATTTACCGTGCTGGAAAGCTGGAAACTGTCTTTTGAGAAAGACGGTCTATGCGTCAGGTGGGCATGTCTCGTCGAGATTTGTCAGGTTTTCCGTTCAACTGGGCTACGAAAGTAAAGAGAGTGCTTATGTGTATTGCGCACACACTTAGGCGATAGTTAAATACTCTCGCCTAGTCCTGGTTTCAATCAACCACTGTCACAGAATATAATACGTGATAATACTCCGTACAACTGTCGAAACCGGCGTAAGCGGCATTTTTATAAATAAAGTGATTACTTTGATGTACTAAACCACAGAAGCGTATTCGCTTGATTTAATTAGTTTTAATGGCATGTCTGTTTGTTTTATGTAAGCCGCAGCGGATGGCCGTGCAATGATTAAACACGCCTCTTGGCCGTTTATACTACGCAGTAAAATAAAATTTGGTAAACGGACCCAAATAGCAGACACAATCTGTTTTAATCTGTGAACATGAAATCAAATTGTTGATTGAGTTTTCTATTGCACATGAACGGGCAAGCCAGAATAGTATTTTTGGGGTGAAATTGTGAAAACGGTGAGCGCTAAAAGAGCATTAGAGTTTTTTGTCAACGGATATGTTGACTAGACGAGGACGTAATATTGGGAAAAAATTGGATTTTAAATAATATTATGAAATGATGTACTGGAAGTGCTGAAATGATCTTTAGAAAGTAAACAAACGCCAATTTTAACTTTAAATTATATTCTATTTCTATATTTCAGGTGGATCTTTGAAACATAGGTATATATTATCAATTTTAAAGGAGTCAATGCATATTCCTCCACGATTATGATTATCATTTAGCATTTTCCTTACCCCAGTCTGTATTGATCATGGTAATGGATTGCATGCATCCCCTCAAGAGAATTAATTTTTCAAAGTACTTCGCTGACCAAATACAGTGTGTAACAAAAATAAGTGATAATACTTTAGGGTGTGTACGTGTTCCTTGTAGAGAGTTCACTGTGAATGTAGCAGCGCTGAAAAAAGAATTTTTTTTTTTACTTTTGTATGGGCAAGGGCCCGAGCGTCACTAGTTTCCCCATACAAAGGTGAAAAAAAATTTGGTATTTCAGCGCTGCTACTTTCACAGTGAACTCTCTACAAGGAACACGTACACACCCTACTATCCATTATTTTTTATCAATTATCATGGACTCCAAAAAAATTTTAATAATAATAATTAAAATATCCCATTATTTTTCGATATTATACAGTAAGTACCTATTTCACGGTAGCAGCTGCAACTGTCTTCATGAAATTTTGTATATAAATTATAAATGGATTATGGCCTGGGTGAATAGTCTCTTATTCAAAAGGAACCATTTAATATGTTAGATTTGTCTCATATAACAATAAGACATTTTTTTATTTGTAATTAAATAAAAGCTTGATCTTCTAGTTCTACTACTATTCTGATTTACTGATTTTCTTATTCAAGTTGGTAAACTAATTTATCAGCTATTTAGGTTGAATGTGGGTCAGTCGGTGCAATGTTGACGACTACTTATAAATAGAGTCTGATTGACATTTAGCAGTCAGTTCAGTAAAAACTACTCTAATTATAACCATCATGATCGTAAAGTGATAACGCCTACACATCCTCATCACGCCTTCTAGTGAAAACTAAAGCGTTTAACTTTGGTGTATGCTAGCTAGGGTCTCTAAGCGATAATTTAATAGCGGGCTTACATTATTTCAATTCAGCAGCAATTCAGCGCTGGATTGGATCACTCGATAAGGCATCCATTATACGCTCATGCAAGCATTAGTCAATTCCGTCAATATGTTTGACTGATGGACTAACGAATGTATCCAGATTTTCGTCAATCCCCGTCAGTCAAGCTCTTACACGGTAGGTTACCCATCAGTCACAGTCATGACTGTGGTAAAACTGACAGGAAAACCTACCATCTAATGGATGCCTTAGAATAATGTAAACTGGTCATAATAAATATTCTATAAACATTTGACACGAATTTCCATAGGATTATAAGGTCTACTGAATACTGATATTGTATAATTATTATATAGTTTTAATTTACTTTGTACTCATACTCTCTAAATTATCATCTCTACTTACGTAATGATTCTATTAGTGCTATGAATTTAGACAATAATATTATGATATTTTATTGTCGCTGCTGAGCATTTGTGTCCTAAGTCCTAACTCACATTTTTTGTTAAATTTTGAATGCAGTCTTATTCTAAATCATCTAAAGAGCATAACTGCATTCATAACACAATTTTTTTATTGGGTTTAACACAAACGCTTAACAGCGACCAAAATATATTATGCTACTAAAATACGTTAAAATTACTTACGTCTGACGACATTTTGTGCTTGCAGCGATGAGATACACACCAATATTATGAGGGACACAAAGCCCCTATATAGAATCATTTTGTGCACAGTAATATCTCATTTATTTCGGCAACACTTAATTGAGCTAAAAAAAGTTTTGATACAGTATCCACGTATAGAAATAGCAGCAGCTACAAAACCTTGCAGTTGTTATGAGTTTAACATTTAAATAATGTACGGTGGAAGACCTGGTTACTACTTTACAACCGTATTGGTGACAAGGTCCAACAGTGATACGGATCTGTCGTATACTGTACAGCAGCTTGAAACTTTTCAGGCTCCAAAATTTATTGTGGGAAAGGATTTATACCAATGTTCAGTGTTATTTACACCGTGGGAGAACCATGGTTCGGCACGAATGGGCTGGATCGACCGGAGAAATACCACGGGCTCACAAAAAACCGGCGTGAAACAGCCCTTGCGCTGTTTCGCCGAGTGAGTGAGTTTACCGGGGGCCCAATCCCCTACCCTTTGCCCTTCCCTACTCTTCCCTATTTCCTTCCCTACCCTCCCCTATTTCCTTCCCTACCCTCCCCTATTCCCTTCCATACCCTCGCCTATCCTATTAATACCCTATTCCCTCTTAAAAGGTCGGCAGCGCACCTGCAGCTCTTCTGATGCTGCAAGTATCCATGGACGACTGAAGTTGCTTTCCATCAGGTGACCAGTTTGCGCGTTTGCCCCCTTATTTAATAAAAATAAAAAATACTAAAAAAAATATTTAGGATCAAAATGATATTATACGGAATACAGATACGATTGTGACTATATCATGGTCTCTAGGAAAATTGTACTTATTCTAGTCGCATTCAATAATACCGACGTCGAAGAATGTATGGGTTTTGACAAAAGGCATCGCGAATAATAATTATTATCGACGAGTTATGTGAAATTTCAGTTTTGATATAATATATGCTGTCGAAGTAAGTGCAAGTTGTCTAAGAACCCAGAAAGAAAAATAAAGATTCCTTAAATAAATAATCTCTTATCAAACATGAAAGGATAGGTAGGTACCTTTTTTAAGCATTAATTAAGTAGCTTAGCGAATGTCTGTAGCATACTCTCGCTGTTTTCCAAATTGCTAAGCCACTAAAGACGGCTAGATTTCCCTATAGAGGTCAGTACAAAAATAGCAAACCGACCAACTTTCAATTGATTTGAGTCACTGATTTAGTACGAGCAATCGGTTTAGTTTTTAAACGAACCTAATCGTTCGTTTCTTTGGGAATTTTTCTTTTATCTAAATTTTTAGATGTAAAGCAAGAGTCTGTCAAAAAAGTGAAGAAATTAAAAAGTGGCAACATCGTAGTGTCATCCCTTTCTTCTTATATTGATTTGAAAGGGAAGACACTACGATGTTGCCACTTTTTAATTTCTTTACTTTTTTGACGCACTATAATAATTCTGATTTATAGTGACGGTAATACTAATATCCCAAAATTTTTCGTGTTTATCTGTGTTGCTCTCGTGAGGTTTAGACCGTAATAACGATTTCGATAAAATTCGGTATGGAAATACTTGAAAGATATAAAAATGGCTTTTATTTAATTGTAGCTAAAGTTTTTATTTCAATTTGGGTATACAGTGTGTAACAAAACTATGTGATATGACTTTAGGGTGTGTATGTGTTCCTTGTAGAGAGTTCTCTGTGAAAGTAGCAGCGCTGTATGGGCAAGCGTTACGAGTTTTCCCATACAAAAGTGAAAAAAATTGCTCTTTCAACGCTGCAACTTTTATAGTGAACTCTATACACGGGACTCATTATACACACCCTAAAGTATTATCACTTAGTTTTGTGACAAATTTATAATTTTGACAAACAACTGTGACAAATTTAAAATTATACAGAATAATTAATTTTACGTGTATCGCGTATCACCGTAATTAACTAAATACTAAGATTTTTACCTACGCGGTAGTTCAATGTGTTAGTTGGCTGACGACATCGCGATAATTTTGTCTTAAGAGTAGGTACATAGTCAAGGTTGATAAGGATTTCGGTTATCGTTACGATAAGAAACGTTTCCTTACGTAAGTAACTAGTGAAGTAATTATTCGTCGTATGGGATAAAACATGTATAGTAGGTCAAATGCTAGGACTAAAGAAATATCCACTTAATAGTGGATATTTCTTTAGTCCTACCCGGCGTGAAAATTGAATGCCCAGAGCAGAGTGTCAAGGAATAAAATTTAGACCTAAATTCACTAAAGACTGTTAAAGTTATGATATGCTCGAATTAGTGTAACGTTACCTCCGTCAATCGTTCTTCATGAGAAGGTCTATTGTCGCAGATTATCGCATATCTTTTATTAATGGACCAATTTAAGAACATGAAACTTTTAAGACCATAGTTTGACCCTGCTTACTATTTTCAGGATAAAATACATAATATAATATTTGCATGTTATCATGGGATAAGATTACAAAACAGCGGTATTCCAGTAACTAGGTTACCGGGAACCGAATACGATAGCACATGAATCTGCAGACAATTCGTTTTAGGGACATTTGAAACGTAATATACTTTTTGTCTTCGAAGGGTTATGTAACCGGTAACGGTTATTGAATGTAGCTGCATAAAAGTTCTGTAGTGGGAAATCTCTTAAGTAGCAACTACCTAATATTTTGGTTATAACTTATGAGGTAGTTTGTCTATGATAAAATCAAAAACAAAAATACTTAAGTGTCGTTCAAAAACACGTAAAAAAGAGAGAAAAAATAAGATTGAGGAGTGGTAAGAAAGATAAAAATCTGCCTAAAAAGACATTCATCACTACACATAGAAACGTATATGAAAACTAGCATTAAATAACTCAACAAGATGCAGACATACAAGGACAAAACAAGACCACTAAAAGAAGAAAATGATAAAACACATGGTCATAAACGAATTAAAAATAACATAGTAATTATTTGACAATGGCATTTTTTCCCACAGTAAAATGATATATGATATCGTCCGATGTAAGATATTGCACATGGGGGATATTATTTTTAATCCGAGCCCTTGAAATTATAGCATCTGGTTTTCACATTGCTGGGTCACGTCATCGATGAAATGATTATAATAAAATTGTAACTGGTACATGGGACGCTAAAATAACTGTCACAGTTTACACATAGCATCATCGGTAGATCAAGCTTTGGGCTGTCGTTGATAATAACAGACCGGCAAGGATGGGTAACGCGCCGATGAAATTGTCGTGGGGACGTGGATGCAAAGCTAGAAATTATTTCGTGTACATTCATTTGTAGAGTAAAGTAAAGGTTTAAGACTTTTCTCACAAAACAATTTTACAAATTTACACGGCGAGAAACACGTGTTACAAAAATAAATTGAGTGAATAGTTACCAGTATTTCTCAACAATCG
>DWQO01000082.1:0-13498 GCA_018236845.1 Plebejus melissa
TATACTTCTGCTTGTGTCTCATCTATCTCAGTTATATACTGTATTATCTATGGTCCAGCAGTTGACGAATATAAGCTGATTTGATTGATAAATAAATGATTAATTTATTTTCGGCATCTAGCTGCCACGGTGCAGGGTGGGCCGAATAGATACGAAAATATTGGAAGTCGTAAATACGTAAATACTCTAGTACTAAGTCTAAGTGCTTCGTGGATCATCGGTTTTGTTCGGTTATTTCCATATCCATTCGGCCTGCTCTGCCTGCCCTGCCCCGGGGCAGTTCTAAGTTAAAAGTTTGTCTAGATGCCGAAAACGAGATTTTATTTTTTTGTGCTTAGATTGAATACCCTATTATTCATAACATTTAAATTTAAAAAATGAAATGTCAGGTATTGACATTCGACAATGACAAATGACAGTGACATTAAAAAGTTGAGGAAGAAGCCTCAAAAACAATTTTATTTTATCGTACTTTAGTGAATTTTAATCTAAAATAATACATTTTGGAATATTCCTATTACAAATAAAATATTTTATATCTAGTCAGTATGACGGTAAATAATACAATAGCGCATCAACGTTTAATACTAAGTGGAGACCGAGAGAGGTAAATATTAAAACCTAAGTACACTCTACCTAGATCATTCCATAATTATTTGTAATTTTTGTCAGTAATTAACTTGTTAGTTTTATATCCAATTCGTTGAGAATTTGTTTGTCTCTCTCTGTAAAGAAAAATTTTAATAGTAAAGTTGAATTTAACTACAGTGTGCTACTCATGTTACCAAGAATGTTACTCAACAACAAACAAATACCTACTTTACAGATTTAAGGAGCTCTTACGCCGACGACTAACTGAGTGTGGATGGAAGGACCAAGTGAGGCTCCTATGCAGGGATGTTGTAAAAGAAAGTGACAGCAGTAACATAACTTTTGATATGCTTGTAACGAGAGTCACACCTAGAGCTCGGGCTATTGTACCAGACACTGTGAAAAAAGAGTTGCTACAAAAAATTAAAACACATTTGCTTACTCAAAAGGATCAATAAACAAAATATTACTTTGAACTGGGATAAAATTTCTGGTAACAAATTAATTTTATTGATCAAATAACTTAAAACTATGACGAGCAAAACAACATTACTTTAACAAATACTATGAATACCAAGCAGTGTCTTTATCATATAATTTTCAATTTTTAGTTTGTATTTATACTTTCTACATTTTACAATATATAGGATGAAACAATCAAATAACATACTGGCATGGTAATTTTTTGGTATTGGAAATTGTTTAGTGGATATTTAATAAAATAAAAGATGTAATACAACCAACAGTATATTTTATTTATAAACATTTACATTAAACAAAAAATACATATTGCTTACATACACTTAATACTGCTATAGATCCTATTTACATGTCATGACTGTTCATGCAGACCTGTCATGGTTAGTGCACATAGCACAGGTTTCTGGGACATAACATACATTACAACTGTTTCTCATCGCTATCTAAGTTATAATTTACATCTTAACATATTTTGTATAGGTGAGCATGCAGTTTATACTTTATACTTATTCGTTTATTATTCACAATAGTGATAAATTATAAATATTACAGCCACAGGAAAGCATAAGATAAATATAATAATATATCAATAGATGTATATAATATCTTCTGTTTTTTTTTCCTGTGACTCTTGACAAATCAGCAATATCATTGCATACCATATTTAGGTAATTGGCTATTTTCTACAAGTTAATTACATTAATTGTTACTAAAACACATAATACCAAAATATGATCTTGGAACTGATTTAAATTGAATATAGTTTTAGTAATTTAATGTTAGTCAATGTCAGTCATCTGTAAACAGCGATCATTGCAGTGTCTAATCATTTCTTTGCATATTTAGATGCAACTGAAAACTAGATTTTAAAATCTTACAGATACAGTGCATACATTGAAAATAAATAAATGCATTAATAAAAGTGTAAAAGAAAAATGAGCAATTAGTTCTAACAAATTTTTAAAGCTAATATTAGATGCCTGAAATTGTATTTTACTTTTTACGAAATATAACATCTATGTATTTACAAAGATTTACAATGGAATGTATATCTGGACTTCTGGTATACCTTCGGAAGGTACCTACACAATTTGATCACATACAACTTACTTACAAAAAAATCAGTACTTACATAATTATGCCTAATAGTTCATAATTTCAATTCTTAATTATAATACATATTCAACATGATTTTACTAAAACTTCATCTTACGTTAAGCTGTTCTGCAATACTGCTTATTCTCGATGAGCAAATAAATTATGCACAGACCATAATAATAAATGATTCAATAAATTCATTTTATGCAAAAGCATTCTAGCCAATATGATTATAGCTAAAATAAATATATTCATTTATCAAACAATAATATAAAATCTACGTAACGTCGTTCTAGATGTGATTGCTTGTACTTGAAAAACCCATAGGTACGCATGAAGACCAAAATAGTATTTTTTGTGTCGTTCACTTGCATACGAAATCTGAAATCATTTTTATTTTAACAAAAAGATATATAGTGAAAACATAATATCAATATTGTTTACCGGGGAAATACATATGGTATTATATGATGTTCTCTATATAATTATCTAAACCTAATTTTACTAAAAATAATGTTTGTTAGCTCCTCCGCTGCAAGAGCCAACACCTCTAGACTGACGATTATATAGATTCAAATCCTTTCCCAATATAATTTGAATTTATTAGATGACGAGATTATGCTTATTTCATTTGAGCTTTTTTTATAAGATAATTTTAAATTAATATAATCATTACAATAACTTACAAACTGTTATTCAAGAAATAATAAGATAGATCTTTATTTTAATAGAATTTTAACACCTACACTGCTGCACCCCGAACCTAACTTTCTGATAGGTAATAGCTGAATTGAGATTTTATCCATATATCCACCCGTACTCCATAGTATTGGACAGCTAAAGTGTCATATTGTTAAAAACGAAAAGATGCTTGAAAGTCACTGGTCTAGACTGAAAAAATGAATACATCTTACAAATTCGAATAATAATATTACAAAATAAAGGAGTATAATGAGAAGAATTTAATAATACAGTAATATTTGAGCTTGAGATTCGTGATAATTTTATGAATAATTGATTCTTAGTTTTTACCCACCCCACACAACTTATTTCAAAAAGGAACATAGCAACACCATAAATATTGCACAAAAAACTAATAATTGCCAATAGTTTCAGAGATTCAAACTACGTTCGTTCGTCATATAGGTACGTACGGCATGAAATCTTCATTTTTTTAAAGTTGAAAAGAAATATAGGCGGATTATGCTTTCGTTATGAGCATAGCATGTCTTTTAGAGATAAATTATTTATTTTTATAGCTATATTGTTGGTATGTTCTGTATTGTAATATTTTATAACATAAAATTGCAAATAAAACCGCAACTTAGCGTAATATAATATTTAATACCTAGCTAGTAGCTACGCTTTGTGCGGTCCACATTAATAACTAATTGAATTAGTGACACAACAGACACTTAATAAATATATTCGAACAAAATTATACATTTCACTACCTATTGTGTTTATTGTTATTTTCAAAAAATATATTTCACTATGTGTTAAATTCTAAGACATTGAAATGTCCCTATACTTCATGTGTGTCTATGTGACGGCACAAACACAAATTATATCAAAGGTATATTTTGTACTAATAATAATGAAATGGCAACATAGCAAATACTCAATTTGTTTAAGCAAAAGGTACATTTTTGCAGCTCCAAAGCTTGGTTTTTGTATTATAGAACTAAATAACGATATAATTTTCCGCGTCTCTTTACGCAATTCCTTATATTTATCTAATTTTTTTAAAACGTATCCATTTTAGGGTATTTCATACAATATTATTTAATCGACAAAAGTATATTATTTCATAATGGCCGCGATTATTAATAATTAATATACCTATATCCATGGACCAAACATACATGTATGTTTGGTCCATGCTATAACTCATAATTTTGCATTCTAATGTTTTCCTATTATAAATATTATGTATATTATTCTAAATAATATGTATAATTAAAAATAAATTTTAATTTTAATAGCTGCAAAACAATGAATTTTAGGTAAATATGGCAGGAGTAATCGTTAATTACACTACTCTACATTAGATCAGAATTTATACATTCAGCAATTTAGTTCAGCAGTTTAGTTTTTTTTAGTCTAGGGCACTCAATAATAATATTATTATTCATCGATTGATAAACATTCTATATAACTATTGTCATCCGTCGGTTTTATTTACGCCTAGGTCAAAAGCGGCAACACTTTGTAGTTCACTAATTCTGTTGATACTCGATTCAAGTAGGAGCAAACAACTTTAACAGCCTTGTCATAATAATATTATAGAATGTTACATAGTATTTACGAGTGTTGGCGGCGGTTGGGGCGTGGCGAGTGCGGGCGCAGGGCGCGCGGGCGGGGGCGGGGCGGGGCGCGCGCGACCAGCACCAGAGCGGACGCCAGAGACATGCGCACGGGCGCGCGACTGCCGCCCGGCAACCTGCAATTTAACACATACATTTTATAATAATGCAACATTACGATTGATGAAGAAATTGATGAAGGATTAATTAACAAACGACATACCTGACGAGCACGGTGGTGACGGCGGCACGCGCGTCTGCCGTGGGCTCGATGGCGACGGGGCGCAGGTCGCGCCGCAGCGCCGCGCCGCCCACCACCACACGCACCGCTGCGAACGGCCGCTTCGCCATGTGCAGCATCTGTACACGAACATTACGTCATTTTAATTTGGTTTAAATTATTGTTCTTTAACTGTGTTTAAAACGAGTAAAAGTACTATAGTAATATGATCTGCGACTCCATTAAATAGTAAATACGTACCTCGACTACGTGTCTTCGTCTCGCTCGTCGCACGTCGGCGGCCTGCTTCGCCTTCCACGCGACGACGCACGCGGCCAAGAACAGGAAAAAGCACGAGAAGAACACGGAGAAGAAGACGAATAGGTCGATGTGCAGCTGGTCCTGGCGGAAGAACACCACCCCGAAGCTCGCCGCGCCGTCGTCTGCGGAGCGCGCGCGCACGATCAGGTAGAACTTGGTGTGCGTGAGGTCGTGCACGTTCTGCGGCAGCGTGAGCACCAGGCGGTTGCGGAGGTTCCGCACCCGCAGGAGGATGTTCCGCTTGTCCACGGTGACGTAGGTGGCGAGGTCCTTGGCGGTGTAGTCGGCGAGCGCGTACTCGGTCTTGTCGTGGTACCAGGTGGTGCGGCTGCGCTCGGGGACGTGGTCGTCGAAGGACGGCATGCGGCGGAAGGGCTCGTGCTTGTAGTAGGAGGGGTCGAGCTCGACGGCGTGCGCGCCGGTGCTGGCGTTGACGGACACGACGAACGAGCTGTCGTTGGGGCTCATGTAGAGGTCGACAGCGCCCTGCGTCACGTCCACCATCACGCGGATGTCCACATTCATGTAGCGCGGGTTGATCGCCACGAACACCGTCTGCCCGGGGTACAGCGGACGCGGCTTGATCTTGCATTCGTCTGAAAGTAATCGTTCACATAAAATAAATTAATATTGCGTTAAAATATGATACACTCTGATAACCCATACAACATGACCCCTTTATCGGCGAAGTCGGTTATCAAAAAACTCTATAAATGATACGGAACGGGAAACCCTTTAGTGAATTCACTCACTGCAATTTTTTATTTCATGAAAAGAAATACCTATAGACTTGCCGTCGAAGCAGAGCTTGTTCTCGATGTTGAGGGTCTTGTAGCACTGGTGTCCGTTGCGCGGGTCGCCCATGTACAGGTCGCGGCACTTGACACACTGGTTGCGCCAGCACTCGGCGGCGGAGTTCTTGCCGCCGGCCGCGCACGACGCGTCGCTCTCCGTATTGTTGCCGCAGTTGCACTTCTCGCCCGTCACGGGGTCGCACGTGTCGCCGTGACCATGACACTCGCATCTGAATTAATTCACGTGGCAGTTAAATTTCTAGGGACTATAACTTTAGAAGGGCTCAATAATTATTGCCTCAGATTCGAACGGTGTTATGATTCCACTAACATTTTTATTTTATAGAAAAAAAAATATGATTGAATTACTAGTAGAGGACGAAATATGTGTTCTGGACTAAGTATACGTTGTTGTTATGTGGTCTAAAACTATATTAAACTAAGGCACTAAAGTTAGTCCTATGTTTTTTCTACGTCATGTTGATTCCTTATGAACAATAGCGTAAGAACTAACATACTTGATCCAGACCAATACACAGCCAACAAATAAATACGTACGGTCTACACGGGTCTCTGAAGTCTTCGGATCCTCGGAAGTATCCCTCGATGCATCGCTCGCACCGCGGTCCGTCTGTGTTGTTGGCGCACCTCACACAGCGCGCCTTGGCCGAGCCCTCCCTGTAATACTCCTCCAGGTCGGCGCTGCTGAGGTCGCGCGGCAGCTGCGAGATGTCGCCGTCGTTGGCGCACGAGCTCGTGTGACCGTGACAGAACACAGAACACGGGATACACTGCCCGTTGTCCGTTGGGTCGCCGACAAAGTTCGGCTTGCACTTCTCGCATTGGCTCCCCTGCAAATATTATTGAAGAGTAAAATCTAGTTAAAGACATAAAAAGTTAAATAACGTCGTAAGCTTTAATTATTAATAGGAATAAGAGTATAATAATGAAATCAAATCAAAGCTTTAATTAGTTACGACATTATTACGACAAAAGGTGTTAACTATTTCCGTCAAAAATCTTTATAATTTAGATGTTATGTCAAAAGCCTTACCATAGTATTGTTATGGCACTCGATGCACTGATCCAGTTTATCCGGCCCCTCGCAGTGCGCGTGTCCGTTGCACTGGCACTGTATGGTGCAGTTAGCGCCGACGTATCCGAAGTCGCAGCGGCACACGTTGGGCTGCACGCACGCGCCGCGCACGCAGCCCTGCGTACACACCGCCGCGCAGACCCCGCCCTGCCGCTTGTGCCCGGACCCACACACGCACTCGTATCCGAACGGCAGGTCGTGGCATACCTAAATACAAATAACGCTTTCAAATTTTGCAAACTTATGTATCATTGTATTGACGAAACGACATTTTGATTTAATTATATTTTGTAATTTATTTCATATGAAAACGTGGAATATAACATAGATGTTATTGGATAAGAATAATACACACTTATTATGCATAGCTTATTCTCTGGCGTAGTCATCGAAAGCGAATCACATACCCTCATACTAATTATCATACATTCAAGGTCCGCTGTCGTTCGATTTCTCTAAATATTTTTATTGATAAGGGTCAATATTTTGTGCACAGAAAAAAATGATTTAAAGCTTCTTACCTCTGAATCCGCTTTGCACTGATGGTGATTGTTTTCGCACTCATTTTCCGGTGGACATCTCGTGTAGTGCCACGAGAACGTGTCGTTTGTGTTGTTGGCGTCGCGCGCGCCGGTGTAGACGGCGGCGCAGGTGGTGCGGGTGAGGTAGTCCAGAGGCGAGTCTATGGAGCCCTCCGTGCAAACTCCCTCGCCGTTGGCACCGTCTAGCGCGCACCAGCCGCAGTGCGAGTGGTGCAGACACTCCGAGCACTGCTCGAACGTATTACACGGTGCAGGGCACTTGTTTTTATCCGCTTTCGTCAGAACCAGGCCGCACGTCCCTCCCGCGCAGTACAGCGGCTGGTACGCGGGCGATATGCACGTCCCTATGTAGCTCGCCCAGTGGCACTCGCTGGCCCCGCCCTCTGCCCCCTCCGAGGTGAGACACGTCTGACAGTCGGTGTAGTGGTGACACTTGACGGGGCATTCGTCCTTGTTGATGGCGAAGGTGTTGTGGCCGAGTTTCAGAGTGACGGCTCGCAAGTAGACGTTGGCTCGCCCCGGCTCCTCGGTAGTCGCACACGTCCAGTTGTATAGAACGTTCGGGTCTTCTGTTATGGTTGTCATTTGAGCTGCAATAAGAAAACCGTTTTAAAAAGACGAAAACAGAAACGTGCAAAAACCTCATACATAAAATAAGCGAGTAATTTCTAAATAAATCTCGATTATACTACTATCATACCTGTTCTATCAGCGAGCCGAGACCACGCGCATTGGTTAGTAATACATTTATCACAATCAGAATATACACATCTGAGTTCGGGGCACTGCTCCGAGTTGCTGATATATCTAGTGCCAGCGTTACACTTTATACTTGTACACGACTCGTCTGTAGGTACACATTCACCTGTGAATAAATAAGACAAGTTAAATTTGGCATTTTTGAAAAGCATTACAATTTTATCTGAATTGATTCTGTTAAATAAAAAAAATTGAGTTTAAATTTGACATACCAACACCCGCAGCGCAAGTTTCACACCACCTACACGCGGGTTTTTCTTCAGGATACATAGGCCAGGCGGCGAGGCAAGACGTGCAGGTTGTGAAGTTCTCACAGGATCGTCGCGATATCAACTCCGCGTCACACGCTGAGCCGGCGTTTGTCGAAATTCTGTCGCTGCCTTCGCAGCCGGGCTTATCGACAGAATAACATTTGGTGTAGTCTCCCGTGCTGCAGAAGCTACAGCCCATGTGGCTGCGACACTCCATCTTACTGCTACTCCACAAGGAGCACAGGTCGTCCGGTAAGGTGATCCTAGTCACTTGACAGTTGGCGCTGCCGGTCCACCCGCCGACTATGTACACGTTCCAATCGCTCTCCGACTCCATGTCTATGGCCATTGCGTGCGCCATTGTGCGAGGAGGTGGATGGTCTAGTACACTTGTTCCTTGAAAATAAAATTGTTGTCGTGTAAAAAAAATCAGAAAACGGATTTTAAATGATGCAAAATTTGTATGGTTTCAAGTTGGGTATTTATTCGGATGCAAGAGCGGTAAGTGACGTGACTCTTTGTATTTTTGTATGAAATTTTTTAAAAATGTAGCAAAACTAGAATGATGCGACTTTGTGTTTTAAGAAACGTATTTTTTAATTCTTATTTTTATCAAAAGTGGATATTGATTGAGTGAAAACATTATAATACGCCTACTTTTATGTTTGTATTATGTTGTAGTCACAAATTAATGTGATATATATTTGATATGCGTCGTCCTTACTAATAAGAATTGGTCTTGTATTAATACACACCTTTAGAAAGTTTGACCCATTGATTACATTTGTAAATGTAGGCCACCAGTGAGTTGGATCGTTTGTCGGGCACCGTCCTGCCGCCGAACACTATCATGTAATCGTTCGTAGTCACCGCCGAATGTAGGAATGAAGCTCTCGGCAGATTTTCGTAGGGATTATTCAGAGACGGAAAGACTGGGAGTTCGCTCCAACTCTTGGTGGGATAATGGAAGGAGAACAACTTATTCGATATCATCGTTCCGTTGTACGTGTACATAATGCCCCCGAATACGTACAGGCTTTGGGAGGGAGCGTGATAGACGGTGCTGTGACCGATTAGCCCCACGGGCTTAGCACCGGTGCAGACCAGTTTGATCCACTTGTTGTGGTCTAAGTCGAACTCCCACACGTCCGACATGAAGCCCTCCTCCAGCGAGAACCCGCCGACGAGCACGAGGCTCTCATAGTCCTGGTACTTTTGCATCGTCAGCGTGTGCCCCGCGAGCGGCGGGGGGCTCTCCTCCTTGCTCTTTATCTGACTCCACCTCTGCTCCTTGAGGCCAAACTGCCAGAAGTCCTGCAGCGTCTTGTTATCCCCGGACTTGTCTTGCAAGCTGAGGCCGCCGTAGATGTAGATGTTTTGCTTGGAGTGGTAGATTTCCGCCGCGTGAAAGTATCGACCCTCGGGCATCTTGGCGTCGGGGGTGGCCTCGACCGTCACCTGCATCCACGTGTTGTTTTTGGTGTCGTAAAATCTTATGTCGTTCAACGGGCCGTGGGACAGCGAGTAGCCGCCGAACATCCACAGGCCGCGTCTGTCCGCCACTAAGCTGTGCCCGAACCTCGGCAGCGTCTTTCTCAGATGATCCAGGCCGTCTGATAGAAAGTCCGAATTGAACAGCTCCGTGAACACGAGCTGCGATTTGTCGAGCTTGATTGAACAGTCGTCCCCGCCGAAGCCCTCGCTGCAAAGACATCGGCCGTAATTCGTGTCGCAGACTCCTCCGTTGAGGTGCATGCTGCAGTTGTTCCGGCAGATTTCCACGTCGCAGTCGAAGCCGCCGTAGCCGTCGCGGCACACGCAGTGCCTGTCGTTGCACACTCTAGGCCACGAGCAGTAGCTCTCGCACGCCAGCACGTTGTAAACGCCCTCGAAACCCTGATCGGGCTGGCTCTGCTTGTAGTGAACCGTCAAGTTTCCACTGCGAGCCTCCACCACCCCCGACGAGGCTCCGTTACAGAAGACACCTAGGAGCTGGCTCTGCTGATTGTTCGTGAGATCGGGCACGCCGCCTAGGCCGTCGTAAACGTAGACCGCATTCTGCTCGCAGGGAACATTAAACGTAGTCGCATTCACTGTGAATTGAATGATGGCATCTTTTATGCCCTCCGATGATATGATCCATAGGCACTCCCTGGCCGGCCCCAACGTAGTCACGTCCGGGTCCGATTTGAACGACCCGATTCCTTCCGTCTGCGAGGCGTTCAACATTCCTCGCGGCTCGCACTGGTAGTAGCAGCGGCCGCCGTGCCGCGGGTCGCCGTAGAACTTAGGCTTGCAGCGCTCGCAGTTCTGGCCCTCGGTGTTGTCCTTGCAGATGCAGTCGCCGGTGGTGACGTCGCACACGCCGCGGCTCTCGTCGCCGTGGTCGTTGCAGTCGCAGCGGCGGCAGCCCTGCCCCGTAGTGGCGTTGCCGTGACTGCCGGGCTTGCACGACTCGCAGAACTCGCCCTCGGTCCAGTCCTGACACTCGTCGCAGCGCCCCACTCCCGTCTTGCACGTCGAGTGGTTGTGGCAGCCGCAGTTGATGGAGCAGTCGGCGCCCGTCCAGCCGAGGTCGCAGTGGCACTTGTACTGGGGCGGGCCCAGGCAGTAGCCGTGGATGCAGTTGTTGTAGCAGGTGCGCATGCAGATCTTCTTCCCGTCGCCGATGTACCCCTGCTTGCACTTGCACGTGTAGGAGCCGTGCGTGTTGTTGCAGACGGCGTGCTCGTGGCAGTCGTGCAGTCCGAGCCCGCACTCGTCGACGTCGGGGCACTGCGCGTACGCCCACCCGGCGTCAGTCGAGGACACGTTCAGCATTGACGCGCAGTCCACGTGGGACCGCGTGAAGTCACCCTCCGTGCAGACGCCGTTGATCGGGTTGCCGTGGGAGTGGCACCAGCCGCACCCCATGCTCCGGAGGCACGTGGAGCACTGGGCGTGGGCCTGGCAGGACTTGCACTGGCCAGACTTGCGGGCGGCCTCGTCGGTCGGGGACGATGCCCGGTCGAGCCACTCACGACAGAGGCCAAACTGGTACTCGCTGGTGTAGACACTGAAGCTGAAGCACTGGCGCGTGGCCTCGCACCAGACGCAGCGGCCGCGCTCGTCCAGGCAGTGCTCGCAGTCAAGGCGCATGCGGCAGGGCGCGGGGCACTCGGTGGCGTCCACGATGGCACCGGCCGCGCGCCCGCGCCGTGAGCAGCGCGCCTCGTCCGCCCACCACTCGCAGTAGTTGCCCGACACGCAGCGCTCGCAGCTGATGTAGTTGGAGCAGTTCGGGCAGGCCGCCGGCTGCAGCGTCAGATATCTCCATTCCCCGTCGTTCGCGCACGTGACTTTTTCATCGACGTCCCTCTGCTCGCATCGATTCGTCACCTCGCACCAGCCGCACGCGGCGTCCGACAGACACAGCAGGCAATTGTCGTAGTTGGAGCACTGACCGTTGGAGTACGGCTCGAGAAATTCGAACGTGAAAACCTAAAAAAAGTTTTATTTGTTTATAAAAAAAATATTTGCACTAAATAATACAACGAAACAAAACAACATAAAGTTAGGGATTCAATATCGCTAATTTACCTAATGCTTCTACCATTTCTTTAAGTATGTTGCTTATCAATAAGTCAAATAGTTAATAAAAAGGCTTGCAATTACTTATAGTCACAAGATGAATTACCTTGGCACTCTCCTGGGACTTGTTATGCAGCAGCTCTATCTTGGCGTGGTGGTGGGAGGGGTAGAGGCCGGTGTGCAGGGAGTCGTTGGCGTACATGTCGACGGAGAGGCGACCGGGGTTGAGGAGCGGCCACTCGACGGGCGAGCAGGCGGACGGCTGAGCGGTCAAGTTGGCGATCGGCTCGGGGTTGTCGCCCAAACTCAGAGATAGGTTGGAGTATCCAGCGCAGAGGTGTAAAGTTTCCCCCGTCCCGTTCCAGTTGGTCGGGATGTGCAGCCAGCCCCTGAGCTTGGCCTCGCTGGAGCCGGTGAATATGTGGTTGCTGCCGCCGCCGGTGCCCCAGTCCACGGTGGTGGCGTTGACGACGAGCACGCCGTCGGGGTGGTTCCAGTCGGCCGGCTGCTGGTAGCGCAGGAAGGTGAGGCCGGGCCGCTTGTCTAGCACCTTGCACGTGTCCGGCTCCGTCACCTCCACGCCCGTCGCGCCCCACCACCCCGGCGACTCCGACGGCGTGTCCTCGCCACACACACCGTAGTTATCTGAAATACCCGCGATGTTATCATGATAGTCATTTTGTCTATGCCGAAAACCACACAATAAAGTAATTTTATTTTTGTAGACATTGAAATAAACAAACAAAACTCGTTCTTATCACATTAGCAATCTCATAAAAACGGGTTTTACGTGAGATGTGCTAATTAAGAATATAATAAAAATATGAAACAGCTATAAAGCGATGCTTTTATTTTAGCAATAAAGATAAACGAGATGACCGGCCATTAAGTATTTTTCATTAAAGTGTCAAACGATAAAAATGTGAGTAAACAAGTAGATATCCTATATCAAGTGATGTTTACTAATAAGCCTATCTGAAGGTGTACTAAATTCATATAAAATTACATTTTGTAATAAAACAGAAAAACACGAGTTGACATGGATTGCACATCTTTCCTAATGTAATTTATTAAATTATTATGACTTTGTTTTGTAACAACCTGTATATTGTCAATAACCTACCATCTTTATGGTGGCAGCGGGCGTTCTGTACGCACCAGCTGCACTGGTACAGGCCGAGCTTGGTGCTGACCGAGGTGAGCGGCGTCCGCGAGCTGTTCCGGCCCAGCGGTGGGCCGTGGATGAGGCAGGAGTGACAGTCGCCCAGCGTTGGGCAAATACCGCCGCAGCGGAGGGATTGGAGATTCGTGGTGCAGTTCGATCCCACTGTGCGACCGTAGCATATCTGAAAGACATTTATTAATAAGAGTCTGTTTCACCACTTACTGATAAGTTTCGGATACTCAACTTATCTGACAGATACTCCATACTCAATCTGTCTGATAGTTTGTGGATAGTCTATCCGGCAC
>DWQO01000083.1:0-13485 GCA_018236845.1 Plebejus melissa
GCGGGCCGCACAAATAACGGCTTCGGGCCGCATGCGGCCCGCGGGCCGCAATATGCCGACCACGGCTTTAGAGCTTAGACTTTAGGGTTAATATTGAACGTTACCAGTTGCCACGCCTTTTAATCTATGTAAAATAAATTGAACAATAAAATATTGTTCAATATTATTGTATGTTTAACATTTATTAAATTATTATTTGGTATCAAAACTAAAAAAATTACGCCACACCCACAAAGTCAGCGACCCAGCCCGTTCCCCCGTTATTCATAGTTGTAGTAAACACTATTTTGACGTAATTGTCCGGGCTGGTGTAATCGGCTGGAGGCTCCAAGCAGAACGTCGATATCGTCTCTCCCTTTTTATTGACGAGAGTCACGTAGTTCGCATCGCAGAGCCGGCCGAGGTCGAAGACGGAGAAGTGGAGGTGCAGGCGAGTCCCACTGGGGGTCTCTAGCTCCCACTCGCAGGTCCCCTTCCTCCTGTATACCTCAGGATACAGGGGGCTCGTCACCTGACCGTCCTCCGTGGTCAGCTTCCCCCCGCACCCCTTACCCTTATCCGTAGCAACGTAGACTAGATCGAAGGTCACCGCGTCCGTGTTCACGATATGATTGTGCAGGAGCATGTATCGACCGCTCGAGAATACGGGGTAGTTCTCGGAATACTCCTTCGAGATATTCCGGAGGAGAGGGGCAGTGGTGACGTTGCCGTCGAATATTTCGAGGTAAGCCCCCGCGTTCCAGTAAACCGGGTTCACGGACAGGAAGTATGTCGATACGGTGTGGTTCTCCGGAACGGTTATTAGAGTGTGGCAGTCCCATTCCCCTTTGTCGTTTTCGAGAGACATTAGGGGGTGTTCGTAGGTGTTCTGAATTCGACCTTGAGCCTCCGAGTAGTTCTTATTGCAAATACCGAGATAGGAGACTTCGAGATCCACTCCTTTGTGAGAAGAACCGGCTTCTGACGACGTGATCAAATTAATTTTCACGCTCCCCGTCACGTAAAAGTCTACCGAACGCTTCAGGCCGCACAGAGAGAACGTCTTTGGGAAAACGAGACTAGAATCGTAGAAGTGAGCGTACAGCATCAAGCTAGTCTCGTCCTCGTTGTGAATAAAATCTTTCCCGGTTGTGGCATTCCGGAATCTCGGGTGACTATATATGACCAGCTTGTCTTGATCGCACGTATCCCGCGCTCCGGGCTCTAGGTCAAGATATTTTATTTGGATGTGTATCATACTGTACGGGCTCACGCTGGAGTCTAAGAAGTAGCTGCAATGGAGACTCCGGGGTATCGAGCCCGAGGCGTATCCAGGGGAAGTTATACCCTGCGGGGTTAGCGATATTTGATACGAGGACTTACCGCAAATCGACGGTACGGCTGTCAGGGTCGCTTCGAATCCGGAGCTGGTAATGTCTCCGTCGGTCGACATTATTATGCTGAGCGAGTTGCCGGAGGATGAAAGCGGTGGAGGGATGTTGTGTCCGCAGTATTTGCCTATCACGAAGCTATTTAGACTCAGCCCGTCTTTCAAAGTCAAATAATCGCAGTCGCAATTGCTGAAGCCCAGAGCCGTCTGGTTGACATTCAAACAAGGAGCAATGTGGAACGATTTGAAGGTAATTTGAATTATATAATCGAGGTTCGCTTGTATATTCCAATGGCAGTCCAAATAATTTTCGTATACCATCGCTCCGTTCAAGAGAGGTGATTTTAATATACGATTGTTCGAAGTGTTTAAATATATGTCGCCTCCGCACCCGACCGATTGCGAAAATGTGAAAAGCACTTTGACCTTGAAGCCCTTAGATTGGAAATTGCTACCGGAGAAGAATTGCAAAATGACTTTATTGCCTTTACTCCTTAAGCTAGTTCCGTTTATGCGACCACACAATAGGGCCAGACGTTTTTCAGCATCAATAAGAGGTCCTTCGAAAACGCCTAAATAGCCGTTGTAACATTCGTAGCTACTCTCCACGTCTATGTAGTCAAACCTCAAAGCTATGAGTTTGTCGGGTGGTGCTTCAATGGTCCACGTGCAATTCATGTCATTGTCAGCTTTATCCAGTATAATAGACGTTGGGGTTTTCACGTCTCCACCACAAGAGAAAGTGGAATATAATATTTTGAATCCTTTCCTTTGGCCATATTTGTCCGTTTTGAAGTCAATTTTTACGTTGTTCGTTGCTATAATAGGCTTCGGTAAGTCCGAGCCGCAGAGGACTTCGTTGATAGTGTCGTAATCACTTTCAGCGTATACTGTCACATTATCATATTTACATTCGTTATCTAACCCTTCCAAATCGAAGGTCACAAATGTCAAAACTATTTTCTTCCCTGGAGCTGCTATTTCGTAGTGACAGTTCAAAGATCGCGAGTAGCCGTAATCGTACCCGGGACTATAAAGAAACTGATTTTCTTGTGTCGCCACCAGGTTGCCGCCGCAAATCGGTTTCCAGTGTGCTTTAAATCCGTCCAACGTTATGTTAGCGTCACTACGAAAAACTACTTTCATTTGATTATGCGTCGAATTGAAAGTAGGCGGAAGATTGCGACCGCATAATCGAGCGATTTCCTTGTACGCATTATCTTTCCAGTCGTATATGATAACCGCGTCTTTTGTACAGTTGACTGTATCCTCTACGACAAATCGGTCGATAAATTGCAAGGAGACTCGGTAACCTAAATCGGCACGTATTTCCCAAGTACATTCCTGATTCTCTTTGTAGTTACCCGGGAAATTTGGGGACGTGAACTTTTGTTCGTACTTCGTAAACATACCACCACATTGAGCGCTGACCGATTTAGCCAGTAATCGTATATTTCTATTCTTCTGAACGTTGGAGTGGTATTGCACATAGGTGTCCGCAAATGATAAAAGGAGAGGTTGAGTTTGTATTCTATCTTTACAGTAATCACCAAAATTCAAAGAGTTTACTCCGTCACTTATCAGTAAAAATTCATCAGAACATGCCAGATTAAATGTGCCTTCTAATTTTAGTTCCATTCGCGTACGACCTTCCGACACAAGTAGCCATCCACATTCGACTTGATCATCCAATTTTTCTGGTAGATTGATAATGTTAAATGGATCATTGGATTCAATTTTAACTACACCTCCACATGGTTGCAATTTCCAATTAAGAGTAAAAATCATAGGAATTTTATTCTGTGTAGCTTTGATTTTAAAATATGGGTTCGCTAGCCGGTATGAAACTTGCGTATTGTTCACGCAAACTTTCCTGATATTTCTGATGTAACCATCTTGAGACAGCAAAGTAACACCAAAAGCATAGTTTCGACATACAGTAGTGCCTTCCACTTTGATAAATATTGATTTATATTCTTCGGTCCCGTTTCTTACAGGCCCTGTAAAATGCCATTCGCAATTGTATGGTATGTTTAAACTGGGAGATGCGAGTTGTCCTTGTATACCTTCAAGGCTTCCACCACACAGAGCTGGATTATTGGAGTTAAATCTTGCTCTGAACCGACTTACTTTATTGGATGTTGGCGTTATCCATATATAAAATGCTAATTTATTGCCTGTTGATTCGTAAACTTTTGATTTATTATAGGATGCCAAGGATGAATTGCCTACGATGACTTCTTCGATTTTTGAGCCATATGTGATATCATTGTAGGCAGAAAATTGAACATTTGAACTACTATCTTCAATCTCTAATCGAACTCTTCGATTTTCGTTTGGAAGAACAATAATCCACTGACAATATTTGAGATTAGTTGATCCGGGATAGCCTGGAGTAGTTATGATACCTTCAGAGGCAGTAAGCGTTCCACCACACACCGGCCTCGATGCTTTGAATGTAAGCTTAAATCCTCTAGAATCTGAAATGTGTGAGTAAGGTCCAGGTTTACCGATCTGTAGTTTAACTAGAACCTTATTACTTATACTTTCGAAGGCTTCGGAGTAGTTTTCAAGGTCACTTTCACAGAATTCTTTTAACTTTCTTGTTTTACTATCTGCAACACTCAAATCTTCTACTGTTATTTTTGTCTCACATGAAATTTCGGATTCAGGTAAGTCTATGTCCTTGAATTCTATATTGATAATATGACCAGGAACAGAAGTGATATACCATTCGCAAATTGTACCTGCTGGAAGAACGATCATGCTCGGATAGTTAGGAGAAACTACTTCTCCCGAGTCAGATATAATTGTCGTACCACAAACATCTATGGAAATATTGGCTTTAAATCCGTTTCTCGGCACAAGTTGATGGGTTGAATATTTGACGAATAACCGATTACTACTCGATTTAATAGTACTAGGACGTTTGCAAAATGTGCCTTTTAGTGGTGATACGTCTGTTGATCCATCTCGGACCTCGACAGATTCAGCTGCACAGTCTACATCAAATCTCTCAATAAAATCTATTCTCAGAATTTCACCAGGGGGACCAGTAAATTTCCAAACACATTCGGTATAGGGGGTCGATATTTTGGGATAATTAGGAGAAGTGATAATTTCCCACTTGTGGCCGTTTTCTAAAAGTGACGTACCCCCGCATTCGATGTTCATTTCCTCGTATCGTAATCTGAAATTTTGATATGTGTTTTGGAAACGCATAACTTTCACATATCTCACAAATAAATAATTAGTGGTTGATACAATTCCACTACGGTTTTCATGAGAGTAACCACAATATTTTCCGTCACCGAGTAGTGGAGACTCATTCGAGGCACCGTTTTTTATCACTACATAGTTATTGCAAACATCTCCGTTACTTATATTGAAATGTTCAAATGTTAATTTTATTGTGCGTCCTGGCCGTGCCTTTATAATCCAATCACAAGTTGTTTGATATTGGATTGGCCTATTCCTTTGATAGTAGTAGGAATTTTCGATAACCCCTGATGTATCGTCGAGCAAGCCACCGCAGACTGAGCTTACAGTAGCCGTAAATCCTTTTTTATTTAATGATGGATCAGATATAAAGTTCAGTTTCATATAGGATGCTGCTTCAATTTTTTCACTTGCATTTGACGAAAGACACATATTTTCCTTTAGAGGTGTCCATTCCATTTCATCATGTGCTGTATATACATTGATGTAATCTGCAAAACAGCTAGGCGTTTCTTCTAATGCAAAGTCAGTAAACTTTAATGTCAAATGTCTTCCAGGTTCCGATTTAAATATCCATTCACAATTTGAATCAGAGTTATATTCATTTGGATAATTTGGGGACGCTATCACTACGTCTTGAGTCCCAGAAACTAATTGAGTTTCATTTATACCACAATTTATTTTGCTTGCTGATGATAAATCAATGTTTCGATCTGTTTCGGTCCATCTTAAATGGAATAATGATCCTGTATTGGTTTTATCTAACATTAATTTTACGAAAATAACGCTGGAAGTAGATCTTATTCTGACTGCATTATTCTTAAAGAAACCACACATTTCTTTTAAAACTAAAGCGTCTTCGTCGTACCCATCATAAATTATTAATTTATTATCACACACTTCTGAGTACGACGGTATTTCTACAGAATCTATATTAATAACAATATTTTTATTTCCTTTACTTGTTACTCGCCACGAGTATACACCCTCATTATAGTATAAATTCGGGTAAAGAGGGGACGCGATTTCTCCTTCATGTTTATCAATGATATCATTGCCATGTAAAAATCCGTATTGCAGTAAGAATCCTTGTCCTGTTTTATCATTGTTGCTGTGAAACTTTATATACAACTTAGAAGAAATCGTTTGATTCAACGGTATTTCATGCCCGCAGTAAAGCCCTAATAAATTTCCAGCACCATTATCTTCTCTAACTTCTAGATAATCTTCATTACACTTTTCGGACTCATCCAAATCGAACTTTTCAAATGTAATATAAGCCCTGTTTCCAGGTGACGTATTTAAAATCCACTCGCAGTCTATATTAACAGGGTAGGATAATGGATAGTTCGGTGACGCTATGGTTCCTTCCTCCGAACTCAATTTTCCTCCGCATGCCGTACTTAAAGGTGTGTAATGTGCAGCGAATTGACCATTCAACTTATCGACGTAGGTTCCAAGCGTGATGGTCAACGTGTTTCCTCGACTTACGATCATTGGTGGACTTTTTTTTCCACAATACTCATCAATTAAGGGAGCCTTCTCATCATCACCATCATAAACTTTAAGGAAGGTGGAGGGACAGCTTCTAGTCGTAGCGATATCGTCGTCTTTAGGTATATTAAGATATTGTATCGTCAATCTTATTTTGTCGTTTAGATTTGGTGCTGAAATAGTCCAAGTACAATTTTGATTTTTCGAATTAACATAGTTATTACTGTTTATAATTCCATCGTACGTCGCTTTAATGACGGCTCCGCAGACAGTCGTATAATCGATCATAAATCCCTTGGCCGTTCCATAGCTATTGGTAGAAAATTGAATCGAAGCAGACGAATACTTCGTCACGATACTCGATCGATTCGATTTTGGACAAATTAAATATGAATAGTTGGATTGTAAATATTTAGAGCCCAAATAGTTATTGGAGTTCAAAATTCTAGTACCATCGTAAATTTTCAAGTTGTCATCGCATTGATCGTCCCAATCCTCGTCGTCGTAGTAAAGATCGAGATCTTTGAAATTAATTTCTATTTTATGATTCGGGGCCACCGATATATACCAGACGCAGTCCAATTGATTCTCATAGTTGTTTGGATAGTTTTTAGAATGAATAGATCCGGACGGGGATCGAATTAGTCCACCGCATCCTACCGTGTACGAATCGAAACTAGATTTCAAGTATACGTCTCTCAGAGTCGACCGTTTAACTAGCCGGACTAGCATAAAGTTAGAAGTAGCTTGGAAAGTGTGTCCTCCTTTGTGACATATTTTGTTAAGTAACGGATAAAAAGTACTTTGACCGTTGTATATTTCGAGAGCGTCGAGTGTACAGTTCTGAGAGTCTGCTACATAGAGATCTGTGATCGTCAGCGAAACAGATGTGCCCACCGGAGTCTCCAGAAGCCATTCACATTCAATGTCACCTTGTGAATTCTTAACACTGTCAAACGAGAGAGGCCCTGCGCTTCGCTGAATATGACCTCCACACCCGTGCTTTATCCATTCCAAACGGAATCCTTTGGAGGAAAAGTAGTCGATTGATACGAATTTTATTTGCAAGGAATTAGTTTTGGAAGTGAAAGCTTTGGGTAAAGTAGTTCCACACAGTTTTTCAGTAAAATTTTTATCAGACGTTTCCTTTATTTGTATGTAATCAAAATCACACTTAGCAGGTGAATAGCTTTGTATTAACGGTCGTGCTGAGTGGTAAGTGTAAAAGGGTTGCGAAGAAAATCGAAAACGTGGCGTTCTGGGTGTATAATATCTTCTTCTATACATCGTATAAATATTAAAATCGGTAAAAGTCACATTAATCACATTACCCTTAGGCACAGTGATTGTCCATAAGCAATTCGAATTCGAAGGATATTTTTCTGGATATCCAGGACTTTCGATGACTCCATAGCTACCGCTTACATTATTATGGCAATTTGTGGTATATTGTAAAAGAAAACCTTTGCCTCCTATGAGAAAATCGGACCTGAATTTTACCATAGCAAAATTGCTAGACGTTTCAATGTTCCTCGGTTTCTTCGACGAAAGGTTACAATATTTGCCGAAGCTTTTTGCGTTAGTATTTTGACCGTCAAATATTTCCACGTAATCGTCCGAACAACCCGAAACTTCTTCTAGCTCCAAGTCAGTGAAATTTAATTGAATTTTTGATCCGCTACTTGTACTTATTTTATAAAAACATTCAGCATTCTCGCTGTATTTTTCTGGGTAGTTGGGTGATGCTATCGAACCGGCGTAGCCGGTGAGCGATCCCCCGCAGCCTCTCACTGTACCGTCCCATTCGATTTTAAATCCATTGCCGTTCAGGTAGAAATCCGAGTGAAATTTGAGAAAGACGTGATGAGTTGTCGAAACTATAGTTCTAGTTTGGAAGGACCCGCAAAATTTACCAATTAAAGGGGAATCCTTGTAGCGGCCGTCTCTTATTGTGAGATAATCACCGAGGTCGCAATTTCCTCTGATCGGTCTCTCGAGGTCAAACTGGGATATGTTTAACGAAATCTGTTGACCCGCGGGAACGCTTATCACCCAGGTGCAGTCTTTATTGGGCTCGTACGAGGCCGGCCATCCGGGCGAGTAAATAAATCCGTGCGTCTTAATGTAATTTCCTCCGCAATGATTTCTCTCGTCGAGGAATTTGTACGACACCGAAAACCCATCCGAACGTATAGAGCTATCCGACACGAACTTGATCATTAAAATGTTACTCGATATAGTGACCGCGGGCGGGAGCGTCGAACCGCAATATTTGGCGAGGCTACTGTTTCCGGTGCTCCCTTCTACTGTTTCTATGAGTTCAACGTAATCCGAACTGCACGCCGACATTTCCTCGAGATCGAATCGCTGCCAAGTCAACTGTATCTGCGTTCCTACCGGGGCGATGATCGTCCACAGGCAGGTCTGATCGTTGTTGTACCGTCCGTGATTATTAGCCGGGTGAGTGATGGTAGCACTGGGAGCCTTGTAGACGCCGCCGCACTCGATATCGACGGTCGTGTAGTTCGCGTAAAACCCTCGCCCCACGATACTCATGTCGGAGCTGAATCTGAGATACATGTAGTTGTACGAGGATATCTGAGTCGGCGGGGTGAATTCGGAGCCCCCGCAGTACCTGCCCATCAACGTCGAGTTGGCGCTCGGGCCGTCCCTAACCTCGACGTGGTCGTACTGGCAGTTGTAGTATCTGTTATCCTCGATATCGAAATCTTGGAAGGTTAGTTTTATCGCCCTCCCGGGAGTAGCGGCCACGACGTACTCGCAGACCGTCTGCTTCGGGTAGGCGAGCGGGTATCCGGGCGAAACGATTACGCCGCTGTCGCCGAGGAACGTCCGCTGACACAGGGACTGATACTGGATCTTGAAACCTCCCGCGGCCATGGTGTGATCCGATTTAAAAATTATATACAAGGAGTTTGACCGAGATACGAACGAGACGGGAGCCACCTTCCCGCAGAACTTGCCGACCAGGGGCGAGCTCTCCGAGTCGCCGTCGTATATTTTTAAGTAGTCGTACCGGCACCTGAACGAGTTCTCTATATCGAACGACGTGAATTTCACTGAAATTTTTGTATCCGGTCTAGTTTTAATTTTGTATTCGCATAGCAAATTATGTAAGTAGGAGCCGTCGAAGCCGGGGGAAGCTATTTCGCCTTTGTCGCCGGTGTACAGGCCTCCGCAGCCCGGAAATCCGTCTATCGGGGCATAAGATATTTGAAAACCTTTACCCACTCCGGACTCGTCCGAATGGAAGTAGACGAGCAGCTCGGAGCCGGATGATTCCAGTGGGGCGGGCTGGGTCGAGTTGCAGTATTTACCCACGAGGGGATCTATCGTCTGCGCGCCGTCGTATACGGCGACGTAATCGAAGCTGCAGTTCTGATGTATCTCGATGTCTAGCTGATAGAAATGGAGCTGAATTCTCCTGCCTAGCGTAGTTTTGATGTGATAGTAGCAGTCGCGATTGGGCGGGTAGGGCCCCGGGGAGCCGGGAGAGCTGATGCGACCGTGGGTGGTGGCGTTGAATTCACCCCCGCATTGCGGGGGCACGCTAGTCCAGTGTAGAGAGAATCCCGTTTTAGCTACGGTGGAATCGGATCTAAACCAAAAGTACAAGTTGTTGTGACTAGATATTATGTTTCCTCCGTTAGGGAGGTCGGTTCCACAGAATCTTCCGATCAATTGACTCGCGGAGCTGCGTCCGTCGTGGATTTGAACGAAATCATAGTGACATTGAGTGTGAAATTCCAAATTAAATTTGGTGAACGTTACGTTTATTACCTTATTCGGAGCCGTGTGTATTACCCAGGCGCAGCGGGCGTTGTTGATGTAGCTGTGATTGGACAGGGGATACGTTATACTACCTTCCTCCGAGTTGAGGACGCCGCCGCACGGTTGGGAACGCGATTGACACACGTTGCCGGAAAACAGGGACGTACACTCGCACCTGAAGCCTCTGCTCGAGTTTTCGTCCGGTCGGCACGTGCCCCCGTTCTGACACGGATTGCTGGAGCAGAAGTCGTTGTATCTCTCGCAGTGCACGCCGTTGTAGCCCCGGTAGCATATGCAGCTGTAGCCCCGGCGAAGAGGGTGGCAGCTGCCGTGACTGCCGCACGGGTTGCCGTCGCAGGGATCGGTCGAGTTATGATCCGCAACAGAAATATAGCAGCCGTGTAAACCGAACCCGTCTCCCTCCATTCCGATCGGACATATACACTGGGCGACCTGACTCCCGAGGGCCGAGGACTCCACGCACTGGGCGGACGGATGACATCCCCCGTGATTGACGGCGCACGAGCCTCGCCAGGTGCAAGATACGCCGTCACCGGTGTAGCCCGGGGGACAGGGCCCACATATACGGGAGCCGATCGTGTTGTGGCAGGAGACCATGGGGCTCGTGCTGCAGCCGCCGTTGGGAACGGTGAGACACTCGTCGACGTCGTAGCACGTGAAGCCGTCGCCCTCGTAGCCGGTGGGGCACGCGCCGCACCTGAAGGAGCCCGGCAAGTTGATGCACTCGACCCTGGGATTGACCGAGCACCGGGCGCCGCGGCCGGCCTCGCACTCGTTGACGTCGGTAAGGCAGGCGACGTGCGTGCCGTTCGTGGTCCAGCCCTGGTCGCAGATGCACACGATGCCGTCCCCCGTGGTGACGGGGATGCACGTCCCGTGGCCGCACATCTCGTAGTTTCCGCCGGAGCAGTCCTTCGCTTTTCTCGTGCAGTCCAGGCCGTACCATCCGGGCTTGCATAGGCACTCGTAGGAGCCCGGTCTGTTGACGCACGTGGCGCCGTTCTGGCAGCCGAGGTCGGTGCCGGCGTATATGCGACACTCGTTGACGTCCTCGTCGCAGTTGCGGCCCTTCCAGGCGGACGGACACAGGCAGTGGTAGCCGTTGACGAGGTTGAGACAGGTCCCGCCGTTCTCGCAGGGGTGACTCTGGCACTCGTCGGTGCCTCGACTGTTTAGTCTGTTTTGAAGAGTTCTCACTCTAATATTAAGAGTTCTGATTCTCTGGGACAGAGTCGTTATATTTTGCTGAATACTGCTGGCCAGCGATGAAGCTGCGGTTTCGAGCTGGTCGATTCTATGCAGCAGGTCTCCGGGCACGTCCGCATTCTGGGTAGGGAGGGACACTCGGTTGTAGTCGGATGTCCTGTTGATGCTCAGCAAATTCACGTCGCCCACGTAGACGTTGGACTGGGGTCCGTTGGGTCTTATGTGGACGTTTTTGCCGTAGGCCGGCTGTATGATGATATCGCCGTCGACAGTTTTTATCTTCGGTCTGTCCTGGTACACATCACATTGGAACTGAACTAGACACATGTAAAAGAGAAACAAACGCGCTATGAAAGCCATTGTCCATGCTCGCGGCTCTGGACTTGGTGGCTGACTGAAATTGTTTTCGGATGATCACAAATCGCTCTATTCACGGGGCGTACTCCTACGCCCACTTTCGAGATAACGAGAGGCAATGTGGTCTTAATCTGAGTAATCGGTACGTGCCATTTGTTTAGAAAGTTCTGGTAATTGATAACTATAGGCAATCCGGCCGACTTTGTCCGCATTTTTTTAAATTAAATAACGACGCAAACGAGCAAACGGGTCACCTGATGGTAAGCAACTACCGTCGCTCATGGACACTCGCAACATCCGAAGAGCTGCAGGTGCGTTGCGGGCCATTTAAGAGGGAATACGCTCTTTTCTTGAAGGTTTTCAGGTCATATACATAGGCATAAACTTAAATATGGAAGAAGCTGAAAAAGCTCGCAGTAAATAGCGTGCTATTTGACACGTAATACGATCTATTTCTATTCTCTATCTATTAAAAATAATATAAATTTTAATATTCTAATATAAATATATTATTATTGTTCTTGTTATTGCTTCTTATCGTTCGTGACCGTTAATGAATAAAATTGTGTCAGAGTAGTTAATGTTTGTTCAGCTTACACACACGAGTAGGTACGTTACGTTTCAACAAACATTCCAATGAAAATTTTAAAGATGATTACGTGTTACGTCATGGACCATGGTCTATAGCAGCGGTCGTCACACTTTACTGGCCAAGGGCCACAGATGACAATGCGAGTGCCAGCACCGGGTCACAGAGTATATTGTGCAGGGCGCTCCAAGGCGCCAGGGCTCCAGGGCGGTTCCACACTAATGCCTTTTTTACACCTACCGAGTAGAGTAGCGAGACAGTACTCAGAAAATTTTATTGGTCGAAAACACTGTCTCGCCACTCTACTAGGTAGGTGTAAATTCTAATCAGACCCTATGAGTGCCGCATAGATAACGGCCACGGGCCGCATGCGGCCCGCGGGCCGCAATTTGACGACCACGGGTCTATAGGCTAATCTAAAAGTAGATTGATAACTTATATTAGGCTTAATTAAGTACAGATATTATACTCTGGAAAAATGTACGATGTCTTCATACGTATCTGTCTATATTCTGTATTCTGTACAATTGTACATAATAATATTGTGTTGTCCTGAAAGTCTTTTGATTATACTACATATTTAGTATAACTACGATCAACTTTTCTTGGAAATGACCGGAAAATTAAAATGACTATTTTCAAACAAATTATTGCCTTAAACTCAAACCAAAGTTATATTTGAGCAACATTAACATGGGGGATGTAGCTCAGTGGTAGAGCGTTCGCTTTGCATGTGAAAGGCCCCGGGTTCGATCCCCGGCATCTCCAAGTTTTTGGTTAAAATATTCTTTTAATGAGAAACAAAGAAACACACTTTTTGTATTCCACTTTTACGACTTATATTATTTCAGTTAAATTATTTAAATGATATTGTAAAAAATGAGTATCATAGAGTTAACTAATAAAATATGGCTGCTTTAGGATCGGAATAAAAAAATGTAGATTTTATAATAATCCTCCAGGGAAGGTTTTAAAGATTGCAATAAAATAAAATATATATATAATACGTAATTAATATAAAATACTTTTCAGCCACTGACCAGCTCGGTGAAGGTCCTTCTGAAGGGATCCTAGGCCATCCATACATTGAATCTAATTCTAGTGCCTATACTGAGCTTTCGTTACATGAAATCATAATTAACTAGGATAGTAATTATCAGAATTCGACCACTATCAATCACTAAATCCAATGTCCAATGTCCACGCAAACGACATCATATTTTAAGGGATTACCAAACAATAACACAAAAAAGTCCGGCGGGACAACAAATTGTTTTTGCCGGGGTCCGGTTTTTGCGATATTAAAAAAGTGTTGTAAGTGCTATACAATTGCGCGACACGTGTGTGGACAGCGAGTGGGGCCATTCAGTTGGCGGGGAGCGCAGAACGCTTCAGCTTAGCTTAGAGCGATTTTATACGGGGTGTAACAAAACTAAGT
>DWQO01000084.1:0-13481 GCA_018236845.1 Plebejus melissa
CGGCGGATTTATGCGATGAGCCCCGGCACGCTGAGCCCCGGCAAGATCCGTCTCAATGTGCTCAGTCCTTTACTACGCCCTGCGAAGGTGACCCTCCTCCAATACCTTCGCACTTCGAGGGTCCAACCCGTTCCCGCGAGCTCGCAACGTGGCAACAAACGGCACATAATATTTAATAATCTCCGCGCGGCCGTAACGAGGCCCGCGTCAAATATAAATTAAGTCCACTTAAAAGCCATGCAAATAAAAACTATCAGCGACGCCGCCGTAAATCATTCTAAAATTATCCGAGCGGGGCGCCTAGCCGAAAACGGCGGGCGAAGGAGCTTCGAATTCGAGCATTAAACTTGAAGGAGACGTTTTTATACTCCAAATTTAATTGCCTATACGATTACAAAGGACGTCTTGTATTCTGTAGCGGTGATTTATGCGTCCATATATTTTCTGGCATCCTTTGTTTTAAATAAATCGTGTTTGACAGTCAGTTGTGATAATATTTGTTCGCTACCGGGCTTCGGGAGTCCCTCGATTGATCTGCGTCTCGCGATATGGACGGCGAGCGTCAGTCTGTACGTCTCCGGCGCGGGATCCGGCATAAAATGGCGCCCGCTGATTGTTCTGACACTTTTATGGTCCTCGCATAGATTTATTTCCTAGTATAATTTTTAAATACCCGAATTATTTGAATTCCAATTTTCATGTTTAGTTAGGAGATCAAACGATCAGTTGAAATGTTTATAACGTGATAAAACAATGAAGTTATAAATAAGTTGGGTGTTAGTTATTTTGTTTCTCTTAAATTTATTTGTTTGGATTATTATTTGTATTTGATTTGATTCAATCAAGAGCGACCTCGGAACGATCTGGCTATCTGGTCATGGATCTGGGTGGTTATGTAATACGAACAAAGGGATGTACCAATTTGCAAGCCCAGCGGGCGTTCCCTTTTAGGGCGAGCTAGATACAAACTTATCTCGGCATTAGCATACCAGGGAACCGGCGAATGCGCCGTAAATGAAACGAGATATCATCTAATTATACCGAACATTGTTGCAAATACTATGCTCTTCAAGCTACATTATGATCTCCTGTCCCAATTTAAAAAACGCAGAATCGCTGTCATAAACGCCAAATTGCCGAGGAAAACATTTGCTCGAATAATCGTGTACGAAGTGAAGGCCTTTAAAACAATAATTGTGCCCATACATGTGGACGGCGTCGGCAGTTACCAGCTCGTTCACAAAAGCATCGGCCGGCACTGATTACGCCGAATTACAGCGAATTACGGTGAATTGCGGCGTATTACGGCAAAGTGCTGCGATTCATTGCGACTCGTGATCTAATGTCAGGTGATCGCAGTGGAAACGTGCATCTATTGACCAGGGACCAGGGCTCATGAAACACTGTTCTGTTGCACGAAATAAAGAAAAAAACTCTGCCCAGCGATGGGGGCGACAACGACAAATTTTGACCTTTTACGTCTCAAAACGCTCCTCCAGCGGAAAACCACAAGTGAGTCGTTACGGTTGGACCATTGTTTTTGGCCGGGGCTTAAATAATTCGATGACGTGAGCCGGTGCCGTGACACAGACGAAAATTGCCCAATTACGGCGAAACGCGCGCAATCAAAGACAATTGAAAAAGCCGGAGGACCGTCGCGCCACCGCAAACGGGCGACTCGCCCGCGACGCCCTGCGACCGCAGCGCCAAATGTCAAGCGTCACTCTTATTTTTACGCGTCTGCGGTTGTCGTGATTTCCGTAGCAATGTGGTCTAAGTGCGTAATGACGCGGTCGGGGTTATGAATGTTATTAAAAGATATTGTTATTTGTTGGTGAAAGTTAACGACCGTATGTCGACACTCGACAGGGTTGACGGGGCGGAAATGTCCGATAGTTTTCGTAATCGTTTCGACTAAAACTACGCGTCATCTCGAGCACGACAAGTATCAAAATAGTCTTGTTTATTGAAAATTTCATTTTGTCTTTAATTATAATGACGGCGTTAAATATTTATAGATCGGCTATTAGTGTCGGTGTGCTGAATAAATAACACCTCGCTCGAGTAACCGCGGTATAAAATATGCACGACGAAATCAATTGATGGGTATACACTATACAGGATAGTGACTATATTATACACTAGTATAGTATCGATTTGGGAACAATCGGGGCTTCTACGCCGGATGCGCGCTTTACAGTTGTCGCTAGTTGCTGGGGTAGTTTACATGTTATCGTGAATTTGCCCTTACAATATGTATACAGAATTAATATTATGAATCATGGCGTTCAACTTCAGACTATCATTTTCACCAAATTTTGCAGTTACTATGTTTGTTCTAGTACCTTGCCAATCTCTTGCTTTGCTTCCACCATTGCTAGTTCCTAATTTGATAATTTATTAATCTCATAAGGTCCTCTCTATTTTATCCTTTATTCTATTCTCTCTTTTGTAATTACTGACTTGATGTAAGTGGTGTGAGAGCAATAAGTAGCAGGGCGGCAGCGCGCTACAGGTAGTGTTACGGCGCGCGGTAAATTTTCCACATGCCTTCCCGATGATTTCCTCGGAGACCTCCGCCGCCGCTGATACAGTGGATTTCGATACGATAACACTCCTCATTTCTGCTCGCTTAGTATTTATTACATACACTCTGTTACATTTCTCGAGCTCCCATCGCTACTTTATTTCTTTAGCTCGAGGTAATGGATTGAGTTAAACATGTCTTCATTATTGGTCTTTAATCATGTTCTAATAGAGGTATGTGCATAGCTAGAGATGTTTCAGTGCAATTCATTTTCAATTTTACAAGCTAATCGCTATTGAACAGTCAAGTGAAGCCAAACGATCAATAAACTAAATTCACAGCTACCTAAGCCTGTCGCGGCTAATACGCGTTTAATTTAAGATCTGTTAAAACTGTGAGATAAAATCGACTCGATAAATCACGCATAAATCAGGAGAGACAAAACTGGGAGATAAGGTAAGATAATACTATCAATAAGTCTTAATACGAAACGAAATCGAGGCTTGTCGCCGTTAGAAACGCTAGCCCTCGAGTCTCGAGACGTTAGATTGGGTCCGGCTGTTAACATTTAGATAGCAATTCGGCTTAGTAATCTAGATGCGAATTAAACGCCTTA
Organism: Plebejus melissa; assembly: GCA_018236845.1. NCBI lineage: Eukaryota > Metazoa > Arthropoda > Insecta > Lepidoptera > Lycaenidae > Plebejus > Plebejus melissa. The sequence continues at coordinate 3,144 of DWQO01000084.1, forward strand.
AAAACGTGTCACCGTCTGGGTGTAGTGGACAGGTATTTATTACTACTTACCTACTTGCATTTAGTTTTGGAATATTCAGGTTTTCTTGCTAATATTCTGACGATATTCTGGATTTACTTTCCAATGTTTGTCGTAATGCTATGAAAGCTGACTGATCAAACACAGCTATCATCTAGTTAGTTCAGCTGCACAAGTTTTATCTGGCGATCTATTATTGAACTTCTCCAACGTGTAAACGTTGATTCAGCATTTTCAAGAAAGGATTTTCGCTCTGACAAACGAGTAGCAAGTCTAATGACTGTCTCCAACTTCTCCAAGCATATGACTTCTATAAGTGGCGTCTATTTCTAGACGTCTAAATAATGTCGAGCGATTAATGGTACCACTTAGCGCAGGAGAGATATCTATTTAAGGATGCCGTTTATACCTATGCATTTATTTCCTTATAGTTTTACATCGTTTAATAACCTCTTTACTAATAAAAACATTTATGTAAACCTTGGTCCTTCCTTGGAACTTGGTACGAACGAATTGTTACCAAACCGAGAGAAAAGGGATATGAGCGAAAGGCCCATTTGTGACTCATAATAAAAAATATACCTATCTAAAAAGAAAATAGTTATTGTACCACAGAATACATAATATTAGTGATTTTACGTCTTGTAGATATTATTCTTGTCTCTGAAAGGCATAATATGTATATTTTATAATATTGGAAGACAGATGAAGACAGCGGATTTCGAATCCTATGTCTTTTTCTGGGACTCAAAATATCTCTAGATACCCAGCAAAATCGGTTTAGCGGTTTGGGTGTGAAGAGGTAACAGATAGACAGTACAGTTTTTTATAGTACGCTATTTTTTATAGTAGCTATTATGTTTAGACGTTCCATGGTAAATCGAACGACCAAGTCGAGCCCAGTGCACGTTGTCCCAGAGAATGCAGGTGTAAAATATAATATTTATGCGTGGGGAAGGAGACCGTCTTGTTAGGATAATGAGGTGCGCGCGCCGCCATAAACAGTTCGGCCGCCCGCCGCCGGGGGGCGCCATTTGCATGTTTATGTGTTTCCATTATTGTATTTTTAATATATTATTTTTTATTAAAATCACCCCGCGCCTTGACCGCATATCGAATATGTCAGTTTCGGTTTAAAATTTTAAACGATACGATCATGTTTCATTCCTTTTCACTAGAATAAAAAATAACAAGTTTTACGATGTACAAAGAAATTATTAAAGATCAATATTGAATCGTAAATTACATTTATTGCAATATAGAAGTTGTAAAAAATTCTAGAGAGGCCTATTAAAAATATAAAATGATATCTTTTTTAATTTAATATGGTGTACAACAAAAAGCTTGCAATTATTTTGACGAACAATATTATTATTGTTGTATATTTTATACGCAACAACAATTATTCCGCGATCCGAACGGTTTAATTGCGCGTATTGTAAATAAATCAATCAATAATAAACTTAAATGCCATATTGTAAACACAAATTTCATTACCATAAAAGGAGTTTGAACGGAAGAAAGTATTTTATTGCAAATTACATTCCTGTAGAACGCGCTTCCAGCGTCAATAAAAAGCAGAATACTTGAGGTTTTTGTGAGTTATTATTAATATGATATTATACTTAGTTAATCTTAGGACGTAATTTACTTAATAAAAAATTAAAACTTTGAAAAACGAATCTTTTATAAATTTCGTTAATTTACAAAATAAAACGTCTTTTATTTATTTTGGTAATTGGTTGAATGTGTAATATGATTATAAATCTTCTTAAAAACATTTTTATGTTATAAAACATGGCATAACTATCAGGATTCAGGAGTAACAAAGCGGGTCTCCGCTACTCGGCGCTAGATGGCGCTGGTCTTTTGCTGGGAGCAGCGTCAGCGTGACACGGCGATCCCGCGCGGCTCGTTAGGCCGACACGGCGGCTGTCACGTTTTTGACAGTTTTTGACAGAGACATCGATAGTGAGGCATCGTTACGGCCGAGGCGGGGCACCTTATCGCGTTATATTTGATTTAGCCGTGTAAGAGCATTGTTACACTTTTGTTTTTTTTTGTAAGAGCGACCGCGGAATGTTAACTATGAAAGAATCTTGATTTGGTGAATTATATAGACCAGTTTGAGCTTTAAAAACATAACTACACATAATATACAGTTGATTTAATTAGTCAAATGATACTAACAGTTTACTGTGGCTAGGTTTCTATGAGTAACTTAATAGAGTATAGAATATTATGTAGAGATGTAGAGTATGGCGAGAATGTTTGTTTTTGTAAAGGAAAATATGCAAAGCGACGTCCGTCGCTCGTCTCAGAAATACCATCTCGGCTTAGCAATTCGAGATCCTAATCTTTTCTCTGTATTCATCTGAATAAATATTCTAAAGCCGAAATTGTACCGCGGCGCGGCGCAGGCTCGAAATTAAAATTAATATAACATTCGGGATTCATAATCAGGTGTCGCCACCTCAGCATCTCGTATTCATGACTCCATATATCATGGCGGCAAGAAAAAAGCGGGAAAACACCACGAATTTTCCCTTGACGTGCAATTATAAAGATAATAACGTTTTCACCACGCGCCATTTTACGTCCCCGGTCCCCCTGATCTATGACAGTTTCCCGCGTGTCCCGTTTTCTGTTTTTTTTTTTGACAGACCAGGTACGCACTAACAAAAGTAAAGTGACTCAATTACTGACATTAAAATAATAGTTGCTTTATACTTGTAACATGTCGCAAAGTAACTAGCAATAATAAAAGCAGAAAGTAGCATAGATCAGAGTTTCAAAGACTACGTCTTAATATGGATAAGAAGAATAATTGGGTAAACGATCAGAGAGAGACACATTAAAAATTAAAAAGATCATGTAGCTAATTTACATTTTATAAAATATGTATTTTTAATTAGATAATTTAAACGTTCGATTTAATCTCGGCGGCGGATCGACCTTCCCAGAATTGAGCAGTCACCGGTACGAGGAAACAGATTGTGACATGGCATCTTCGAATTCCAAAAATAGGTGTCGAATTGAAAAAAGTCGATTTCGAATACTCATTCCCACGATAGAGACCGTCGACTCGGAATCGAATAAACAATGGCCCGCGGCCTAAATAGAATCGACGCGTAAACTATTTTGATTAGAATTGCGTTCCCGCCAAAAAATGCCTCCCAAAAAAGCGCAGCCGTGACATTTCTCAACTTGTCAACCCGCCCGCGCTTTTTGCACACATTCCGTGGGATCGCCTTGTGAAATCTTAATTCGGAACTTCTGCGGCCGGAGCCGAGAACTATAGAGTTCTAGATGTATAGACAGCATCACGAACGACATGACGATTTGCTGCTCGAGATGGATGACCCCTCGGCCCTCGAACGTCTTCCTACTCCAGAGTCCGGACTAGTTCCAAAATTAAACCTCGGAAATCGTTAATCGTCAACGCAATACGACGCAGCGTAATCGTTAGCGCGGCTCCGCGATGGAGGTTTCCCACCGACACACGAGCGACGAGAAATCGCAGAACATTATCAGAATTTACAGCGAGCATAACCTAATCCACGAGTTTTTTTACTCGGACGTTCGAAGCAGAAAACGAAGCATCGATCAAACCCGCTCACTCGCACATAAATCAGCGGGACGCGAAAGAGACAGGTGCAAGGACGGCCAGTCGATTTTACAAATGGGCGGAGCGGAGAGCTAGTGTCGACACGAAACAAAAGAGCGAAAAGGCAATAATAGCGGGTGCAAGGTGCAGCACGTCCGACAAAGACGGAGGATTGTTTTTTTAATAGCGATGAAACGCTAAGGCGGACGGAAAATCTAGAAAGGTGGTAGGGAATCGCGCGTTTGAGGTACTTCATTAGCCGGACTATTTATTATGTAATGCAGCTTTCGTGGAGTTTGAAATGCCGAATCTATAATTAAACCGAGGAAATAGGACTTGCATGATTTCGCCTGGTGATTCATTTTAAAATTCATTTCACCCATGCCACGGGGAAATAAAAGAAATTGTAGTGTCAAATTAATGGCGAAAACGAAGTATTTTTCCTTCAACTTAGCGGAATATAAATGGATTTGCATTTTATATTTACTGGCGCTCGTAATGCGCAGCTTCTAGGAAAGCCGTTTTGCCATTTGATTTTTTTGAAGACTGAGCGAACGTTACGATGTTTGTGGAATTGTGTGATACAATAGAACGAGCTATTATTTTGTTGTGAAACTGTCCCACATTTTCGTGTTCACGACCACGATTCCTTTGCCTCGAAAAAATGGCCAGAATTATATTTGACATTTGGAGTGATTATACGGGCCGTGGGCCCGAACAATCTTACAATGGCGGCGGCGGACAATCGGAAATCGCTTCTAATAACGTGGTCACGTGATCCGTGCAATTGAATCCGTAACAAACGGAACAAATTGGTTAATTAAACATGTTTTTGAGCGATCCAAGCAATTTTCGTATCATGGCGGACGCTTTGAGTGACGCGGGCGGGTGCGGGGTGGCGCGGCTGCGGGGAGGGGAGGGGGGAGGTCATGCTCCACGGTCACGAGCGCAAGATAAACCATTGTGCTGTGTTAAACCCCGAGCCCGGCCCGTTAACCGAATAGTCGTGTGGCTAACACTTTATTCAAATTTCGAATAGAACACCCATATTCTCATTCTTCTTCATCTGTGAAAGCCTTCCTGTTAGATTTGCCAGCATCGTTAATCTCGTAGGACTTATGTTTCTTTTTCAATTTCAAGTTACATGCAACTGACATGTAGTAAACTACTACTGCACTTTCCTAAAGCAAGCTATAGACTCTACTTCCTAAGAAGTTCCAAAAGGAAAATGTGCATTATTGCACTCCAAATCTGTAAATATTACATAATTATATATATATGAGAGACTGCATACAATTTTAACAAAACCGACAAAATTGTTTCTGCGACGATTCAAGTTATCACACTTTAAAACTAAAAAGTTTTAAATAAGCTGCGTGTACGTAGCCCGGCACTTAAAATTAGTGTTGCCGTAATAAGCCCAATTTAACCTCCCCTAATAATGGGAAATAGGCATGTGCGTGCAATTCGCGATTTTATACCGACTTAAATCACAAGATAATTGTTGTATCAAGTTTAAATAATAGGTTGTTACGCATTAAATTATTGCTTTGCCCCGACATGTCGACATGATTTTCACCTTTGAAATTACTCGCTTATAAAGAAAAAAACTCGCAAATTATCCTCTAATTTATGTAATTTATGAACAGCCGCGTCATACTGCGCGGTGTCGGCGAGAATAAGTTGTTAAACGTTTGTTGCCGAGTGATTCTGAATCGATTTTCTGGTGTTTTTTATTGTTTAAAAAAACGAACGTTAGGTACTATGAATAGAAGGACCGTTACTATAAATAAATAAATAAAATAGCCTGTACAATTTGATTATAGAATGCCATCGAAAAAATCATCAATATAAAAGGATAAACAAAATATTATTATAGTTCTTTTTTATAATATTTTATTTTTTATTGCGACGAAAATTATGCAAATCGGACGTTAGCAAAATGACAGTTTAAATAACTAATGAATGGCCATCGATCCACGTCGGCATAACATGTGTACGTAATCAAGATTTTTTTCTTCGAGACGTAAATTCCTCTAATTAATTAAACATTTTACTCTGTCTAAAATTACATGACTGCTATTGTAATTTATTAATGTGTAAATCGTTATAATGTTCAACACTATTTGTTATAGTCAACCTTTGTCATTGTATAAACATTGGTCGCTGCTGAGCATTGGTGTCCTAACCCACATTTTTTGTTGTTAAATTTTTAATGCAGTCTTGTTCTAAAATATCATCTAAAGAACATTAAACTGCATTCATAATTCAATGCGTAATTTTTTGGGTTAGTACACGAATGCTTAACAGCGTCCAATTATGTGTCTCTCATCTATATAAAAAAATATAAAACCAAATACCAATTATATTTTTTTCCTAGATTATCTAAAAAATTGTTTTGTTTCAGGTACGTACCCTTAGAATTACACGTTTCGGAGGTATTGTATAGTAGTTTTGTAGGTACTCGTACATGTCTTTTATTAGCTTCGTGCACATTTGTCGGCGACAATGGCAACACCGCTCGCAGCTGTCAAGTGCTGAAATAACGTAGTGTCGTGCCACGGTCGATAAAAACCACGAGGCGGAGATTTTAATCGATCGTCCGTCCGTCATCCGATACATGATGAAGACTGGCGCGGGGGACGACGATACCATCTGACGTACGGCCGACCGTTTATCTGCCGTATTTGTTTCTACAACTAATTACCACCGCGATACGTATCGCGCTAACGGCCGCTCCTATAGCTGATATTTAATTAAAATCGAAGTTAGGAATCAGCGATTTAAAAAGTTAGAAATGGAAAGTATAGGATTACAATATATTAGAGCAGCATGGGCCGTTCTCTCCGGATACTTGGCTATTCTCCGGATCCCGCAGAATAGCAAATTATTGGTGACTTTTTCTGCAACGTCGAATAGTGCAGGAAGAAATCTGAACTCACGGGGCTCTCAAAAAATAATCGTGTATAAATACAGCGCACCCAGACGGAGTCGAGCGCCCAGCTTAGTGTATAATATTTATAAATGACATTTGATTCCCTCTGATTCGAATTTACGCGTCCGAGTCCGAGGGTCAGCTTGTTTTTTTATTTTTGAACGCCCGGTGCTTGAGGGCTTAAGTTTCTGATGTGATCTCGGACGTCGCATACCGGACATATTTGATGTTATTTCTTGTTATTTTTTTCGACGGCCAAGATTTTGTTTTTTTCTGGTTCGACTGCGAGATAAATCCGATGGAACATGGAAGCGCATGGGTGGCAGTGGATCCATTATTACGGTAGACTTAATGTCGACTGTACGTAAATTCTCACTTGCAAATTTGACATTAAAGTCGCCGAGATAGGGGCGACATTCGCGCAGAGGCAGCTCGGTTTGCGTATGTAACTTGGATGCCGAGTTCTTTCACCGACAGAACAAGACAGGCGAGCGAGAATTAACGCGCTTTTAAATTGCGATCCTCGAGTACGACGTCACGGAATGTTCCCCGGATACCGGTCATTTTGTTAAGTTACGCGATGAAGATACACCGAGCCCGAGTATGTCTCCTACTATTTTTAGCTTTCGATAAAAAGCACTTACAATTCGCACCGAGTTTTGAAAGTTGCAGCGCAAACAAGAGTCGGGAGTCGACATTCAAACGCTCCGAGCCTCGTAAATGCTGCAACGTAATGCGCCTTGACTAGCAAAATCTAGCAATTCCTTCTTAAATAGATCGTACTCGGAGGCCTGAGTTATGACGTCAGGTGTCAGGCGGCGGTGACGTAGTGCGGGAGGGTCCGGCGGTGGTCGCACGCGCGTCACGTCGCCCGGCCGCGCCGCACAATGCCTGCGTTATTGTCCAACAATGCGTGAAATGCCCTGACAAACGATGACAGCCGCCCGCCGCCCGCCGCTCGCCGGCGTCCACCTCGGCGATTTATGACGCCGTATTACGAGATTTAATGACACCCCGGCGGGGAGGGGGCGCCCCGCGACCGACCGCGCTAAGAAGAATTAGCATACTCCAAGTACGTGTAAACAGCCGGCAATCTCGCCGCCGTCAGGCATCCGGCTCGAAGCGGCCAAATATTTGCGAGCGTCTCATAAATTCAGCGGCGCTCGTCCCACCAGGATAACATACATAATGCGCCGCTCTCGGATCGGTAAACATATTGTAATGGAAAACGCCGTCATTGTTTACACTTTATGATGTCCCGGTGTTGTAAACTGACGCGCCTTGGTCGCCCCGCTAAATGTTCATTTCCCGGGAAAACCATTTTCTAATCCCGTACGTCAGAATAGTTTACAGTCAGCGCTGTCCGGTCATTCTGCTAGCGTCCGCGTCACTGGCATAATAATGTCTATGTACCGACAAGTAGAGGTGCTCTACCTACTGCATACTTGCATAGTAACCATCCCCATGTATTTAATTTCACATATTTGTGTTTAGAATTTCCGAGTCCCTCGCATCTGCGTACGTAATATGCACGTCAGCGTTTAGTGCGAAATCCGCAAGTTTATGAACGCAACAGCTGCGCCATCGCCATTCTGCATTTCGACTGAATTCCCGACGTCTTAATAACTATCTTTAGGCTGCGTGGAGGCAGTTAGTGCGGTAAAATATCGCGCTCGCTGCCTTCGCCGTTCCTATTCTTGAATTGTAGGAATTCTCGCTCCATTTAGTCCAATTAACTACAAGACTATAAACATTCATCTGCGTATCGTGGACGACGTATTTATAAATATGCAAAAATGTTAAGACTACGTGTGTACTTGGCGACCTCGATGCCTTAAGAAAATTACTACTTATATATAATAATATTATATGAGAGAAAGTCTTATGGCATTATTAATAGTGAGTAACGTTCCCGGTAAGTCGGCAAGTTTCCACCCCGGCCGGGAACTAAACACCGAAGTTACGACGCGCGACGTTAAGACGCACGTCGCGCACCTATTTCGTTCTAATCCGTTAAAATATTCTCCGGGCGTCGGTCGGTAAATCGCGCCCTTTGTACCGACCCGGCCCGGGTGCAGATAGCCAGAATTAAACTTGAATTTAAAACCATTTTATATTAGCCGAGCTTAGATCGGTCGGGCGCCGCGCGCGAGAGATAAGAGAATTGGCCTGTCAGGCACCGCATGATATATTTGACCAGCATTTCCATACCGCTCACCCCCGCCGCCCGTGCCCCGCGCCCCAACCCCGGCCCCTATTTTCATTTTGTACGTGTCTGCCTTTCTATATAATGTAACGTCGGATGAGGAAAAGCGAAGGTGTTTTTGATAGGAATTCCCGGCTGTCAAACGTTGACAAGGATGAGACTCCTTTATTGGGTCGCACAGCGCACTACGCTAGGAATTTATACGACTTTTATTTTTCCGTTTGTTGTATGACACGAAATAAAAGGGAAATATTAAGTCTGCACCTAATTTCGTATTCGACGTTCTCGAATATCTCATCCGACAATAGGAGTTTTTTTATGCAAAAATGTGATTTCGGGGAAAGAATTCGCTTATATTTGAATAATTAATAGCTTGTGACATTTTAAAAATAGAGTTCGTGAACCTCGTACGAACGGGTTTTATTTGACCGTACGTGGCCGTTAGTCGCAGCCGCTATCACTCTCCAAAAACTGAGGCCGGCAACGTACCTGCAGCTCTTCTAATGTTGCCAGTATCCATGGGCGACGGTAAGTAATTGTTTTCCATAAGGTGACCCATTAGCTCGTTTGCCCCCTTATTTTATTTAAAAAAACGAAGCACTCGAGGGACGCAATGCAGGCGGTTCGATTGCTCCGCGGGCCGCCGACGATCTGGCACTGCCAAATTTTTAATTATTCACAATGAGCTGGCGTGTAACCTCGTGGCAGTTAACGCCTCGTATAATGGCGGACGAGAGAGGAGTAATAACCCAGAAACGGCTCGTAAGTATAATATCGGTATGTAGTTTTGGGTAAATTCTGAGCTTCGTCAGAGTTCGAAACAGTGGTTTTTTAGCGTAGACATAAAAATAAGGAATCATTCAATATTGAGCCATATAAGCTATAAGCACGGAAATGTATACTAATTACGACGTAGAAATTCAATAAAATATATATAGATAGGCAAATGTTAGTTATCAGTTTTTCAATTACACGTTTTAAACAATTTTAACGCTGAAATGGTACAGTAGCTCTACTATGAGTTTAAAGCTATAGTTTTTGCCGATACTCGATACCTACTACTGACTACGTAAATTTTTAGTATGGTGATTTTAGTTCCGCAAGTAACCGCTAGAGGCGCTGTAATCGATATATCGTTTAAATGAGTATCGATAAATACTATAGCTTTAAACTCATGGTAGAGCTCCTGAATAGATGATAACACCATTCACAAAGTAACTTTTCTAAAACTTTACATAAAACAAACGTAACAGGCTAAATCCACTTACTAGAAATATAATCAGCTAGTTAAACCAAATTAGTGGATAGATAATTTAACGTGATTAGCATTTTTATCGACGAATTCGACGATCGTTACCTCAGTCTCCGGCACGAGCTACAGTTATCACTTCATTACACATCTCCTCGACTTTTATGATCGCCTGTTTATGTCACTTGAGACTTTCGATATTTAAACGACCGAAAATATTATTTAGACATTATTTTTATCAAGCTGTAACTGTGTACGTGTGCATAAAAACGAAAACGTTTATTGGCTGTAAATAATAAAACTTTCGTAACGAATAAAACATT
>DWQO01000085.1:0-13445 GCA_018236845.1 Plebejus melissa
ACTATCGGAATAATATATTATCCTTAAGCTACTTTAAAGAGAAGCTTTTAGGTTGCTAAGATGTAGACGTTGGTCCATACTACAAAGATAGGCGATCACTCTGTTGTATTACTTTACTTCCCATTAACAACATCAATAAGGCATACTGTAAATAGGTATTATAGTTACCAATGGGGGGCCTAACGAACTGACGTGTCCCAAACATGTCACAAACAGAAATTATGATATTACCCTTCGATATATTACTATAAACAATTGCGCAACTGTTTATATCATGGTGGGTTTACCAATGTAAAATTATGATATTATAACCGTAGACTACTTGCTGGCCAAGGTGGTCGGGCGCATACTGTAGACAGCTGCTGCTCTTGGTTAAAATCATGATCATCCAACGCAAGCCCAGACACGCACGTATTCCGTATTCGATTTCTGTGTTCGTTGCCCGTATTCGGAATTCCGTGAGACTTACGCAAACTCGCGATTTTTTCAAGCGTAAACACGTCCGCCTTACACTTAAAACGTAGGTGCGGAATTCGTTCCATACGGGGAAAACGAGCGTGTGCATTTTCTAGTGATTCCATGCATTCGGATTTCCAGATACGGGAGACGATTCGTCAATCGCATACGGAAAATGTGTGTATGCGGCCGGCCTAATGGTGCCATAACAAACTGACATGTTTGGGACACGTCACAAACAGAAGTTATGATAACCCTACGTTGGAGTACCTACTCGGTAGTCGGTGACCGAGGTGATGGGGTACGTCTGGCGCCTCGTAATATCGAAACGCGCCACACTCTGACACATTCTCAGATCACCGGAGCGCGAAATAAGTACATTTTTGCTCGCGCGCCCTAATAAAAAAATAATAGCATGTAAAAGAATATGCCACTTGAAACGACTTTAAGGTACATGCATTTATCAATTTCAGATTATACTTTCGCGGAATATAAAAATATAAGGATTAAAGGTGTTTATATTTGTATATCACCGAACACAGTTTTATGCGGGATGTGAATTGTAATTTATGAATTTTGTGCTATTATATACTGTCAGTTTTCACTTGTTTAAAGTTACTTAGGGCCTGTTTCACCACTTCCTGATAAAGTGCCGAATAGGGTATCCACAACTTTTTTGACAGATTCTCCATATTTAATCTGTCAATTTATGTGGTGGATAGCCTATTCGGCACTTATCAGTAGGTGGTGAAACAGGCCCTTAGACTATTATGTATTGTGTATATAGCTTTAATTATAGTTAAGTAAATAAAGAGTGTTTGATCAAAAATTAAACAGACTCTCCAAACTTCATTAGACAGCCAGAACTAAGATCATTCTAACACTGTATTAATTGCATCAATTAATAAGGAAGTTAATTAAAACGATATTTTAAAAGTTAGTAAACTCTGGATGTTTTGAAAATAAATTTATCTGGAAACAGACGCCCCACGTTAGCGAGTTCGTTTAAACAAGGGAATGTCGTTATTTACCTTCCGACCGATCTCCCGCCGACTGCCCTATAAATTGGAGCGAATTCTTCCAAAGCACTTTTAATGAGACCTTTACGATCGCGGAGACTTTGATGCGATAACTTTTTTCGATATTTTTCGTGTCTCTATTGAAAAATACGCTGCGTCCCGTTTTCGCGCACGCGACTCAGCATAAGACTGTCTCGTTCCATCTCGACGACGCGCGCTAGCATCTGCAGTCAATGGAGCGTTAAAATTGAAATAACAGCGAAAGGATATCTTATATAATGAAACGCTCATACACTAATATTGCTCTTGCATGTGTGTTCCGAATGACTCTGCGAATCTGCTAATAGCTTATCTCCGCGAGATGGCCTTTGTGATATAATTGAAATAAGAAAATGAGATGTCTTCTGTCTAGTGAAGCGTGAGAGCGAAGGAAAGCTTTCAAATAACATTATGTTCCTCCACATTTCCAGGGAAATTGTAATCTGATGCAATTTCTGCGAACACAGTTTTTTATCAAGGTTTAGATGTTACATTCAGAATCATTTTCTTCTATCATCATACGTTTTGTAGCTATGGGTGTATTTTTAAAGAAGCTTTTGAAAATATGTAGTTATAGATTAAAAAAAATTTCAAAGTATGTAGATTGAGTTATTATATGTACATATATTTTATTCTAGGACTATTATCTCCTTGTTTACTTATTTCCATACCCAAACGCTTTAAAATGTTCGTGCGTAAAATCAATAGCGGTTTGGATGATTTAATTAAGCAAGTTGTAGTAGTCGGCTAACAAACGCCTTATTGGTCGATTGTGATGTAAGACATTCCGGAAATTGACATGAAAGGAACCAATTTACTCGCGGAACCAACAGGGAACCATCGCGCGACGAGTCCTTTGTGTTTATTGAATGTTTATTTACTTTAGTTTTAATTAATATAGGCGATGTTGACAGTTCATACTTTGTGCGCGATGTGGTATTGTGGTGCTTACTTATATGAGTTATTCCCTTTGTAAATTTATGCTACAAATACTTCATAATAATTTAATTATGTGCCTTTAAAAATCATTAGTATTTTTATGAAGAAAAATGTAAACAGTTCATACATGGTTCATACACTTTATTACGAACAAGAAAAGTTAATTGGTACAGACAATTTGCTAAAATTAAACACAATATACCTTTTATAAGTACACAGGATGAGATATAAGGCAAAACTAAAATAAAAGGAACAAAAAATAAATGAATTAAAATTAAATAAACAAATATTTAGCTGGGTGATAGAAAGGCAAAATTCCTAGGCAGACAACATCATTTGGTCGAGTCATGTCAATTTAATGTTAGCTGTGATGGGCTGGACGGGTTTGATGTAACGCAACCAAATTACTTAGGTCCGCTTTAACACAACTTCTCTGATAATACAAATATTAATAACAAGTATACTATAAACAACACCCTTAGTCATAATAGCAATAGAAATTAGCACACGATTTTATTATCCAACTATAGCAGTAAAATACATAATTACTAGACATCCCGTAACAATAAACACGCGTGATGAACAAAGAAACAAGAAGAAAATTTCGTGTATTCCCAACATAAGAAAGTTTCATAGTTTATTATACGAGGTTCATAACTTTTATAAGTTTACTTCGATTGCAGGCTTATACTAATGACTCTTTGCAAACTCTTAAGCGAATTTATTGCAAGCCCCGATGATACAGAATTCGGGGGGTTAACTGCGCTTTAATATATTCTTTTTATACTTTGTAATTGTTTTGTAAACGTTCAAGTTAGTATAATTTAATATTCAGATAAGACATTAAAAATATTTAGTCAAGGCTGTGGTCTCTGACATTACGAGATTACCATGTTTTTACAACCCCAAATGTAATTTAATTGAAATATTGAAGCCGGTTTAGCGCTATTTATTACAAAAGTTTGTACGACTCTTGCTTACTGGACAAAAAATTGCAAAAATAATAATATTCTAATATTCGATATATTAAATTATTGTGACTAGCCTTGGTATCTGGACCATCTTATATGCTAAGATTGCGTCGATCCTTTGACAAATTCTTCAGCGACTAATGTCAAAGTGTGATCCGTATAGACGAAGATAGTTGGCATCGGGCGGGAAGTTTCAGCGGTTTAATTAGCCCGTAACTCAATGGTCCTGTCCGCCGCGCGCCGGACCAAACTCTATGCAAACTAAAACCTCACATTTACATCTTATATTACGTTATCCGCAATTTACTATTACATATTAAATGCTGGGGGAAATATTGTTAAATGCTATAAATGAAGTTGTAAAGCTATTGATGAAGAGTGATAAGTTATTTGTAATAATAGAACGTAATTGCTTTTTAGATCACAAATGTTAGAAATATGATTAAAAAATAAATATAACTACAGGATCACTTTCAGTTTATCTCAAAAGAACATTTAATAGTAAGACCATGAAACGTTTCATTTGAATAACGCTGAATAAACCTAAACCTAAAAAAGCTTAAAATCACGACTGCAGATAAAATTCAGACGGCCATAAAAAGATTTAAAACGCTGAAAGATAAAGGACGGTAAAGTATTATGTAAATACTATTAAACTTATAATGTCTTTGTTGAAGTGAGAACGACTTCTGAGCTTTATAAATTCTGGTAGTAAAATTAATTTCGAAACCTCCGTCTTATTCTTTCTTTCAATTATTTAACGTCTCAGAGTCAGTGACTTCGCGATACGAGTTTGAGACAGGCTAGACACTTCTATTATAGTGTCGCGTGCCGCAGTGATTTAATACATTCACTTAATATTTGCAATTTTTGTAAAGGAATACTACTGTTCTAAGGTTTTTTACAAAGAGAAAGTATCTGAATATACCTGAGCTATTGACAAAGCAAGAAAACGTAATCATCGTAATGTGTTATTTTCCCTCCACTAAATGTTCAATACAATATATAAAGAAGTACAGAATCTCAATTCAACCAGAGCAGCATTATAAATCCACAGCTGAATTGGCGAAGAGAAAACAACAGCAATGATCATAGACAAACACAGAACGCGTTGGGGAATTAAGGACAAAGGGGTAAAATTGAGTCCGTTAAGAAAAGGCACAACATCTGCAAGTGAAGGTGGCTTAAAATGTTTGAGAATTCCTGCAGCAGCGGCGAGTATTTTTCCTCTCGAACTAGTAACGGGCAACATTAGAGTCGGTTTCGTTCTTTCAAATATGTTCTCGGGTACTCTCTTGAAACTTAATAGGTATTTTAAAATGTGCAACTTAAGCTGTAACTGTTTGCATCTGGCAATACTTTTATATGGCTTCCTCGTGATTTTTACCTGCAGTGTAGAATAGAGACGCGTTCTACGGGATCTGGGTTTTATAAAAACCTAATTTAGTCAGTATTTATATAATATGATGTACTTTTCACGGCAGTATTGTTGTTTTAAATGATTTTAACTATTCCTTACTACACAATATGCCATTTAGTAGCTTTTTTCATAAATGGGAAAATATAAGGTACTTGAAAATTTTGCTGTAAACTTAGGTTTAAAATAAGCTTATTCCTTAATTCATCTATTATAACTATTTCATCAAAATAAATTGCTGAATTAAAAATGTTCCATAAACGCCGTAATAATTTCACCCGAGTCGCAAATGAATGAACATTTCGAGTCCCTGGGGCGGCGATACCATCAACAAATGAAGATAAGATCTCATAAAAGTTTGATGGACTCGTTCAGAACAGGTTATCTTTGCTTAAGTCAATTGTGAAGGTACATTTTATAAATTGAATTTATAAGTTACAGTTCAGCACCGAGTTTATCTATTGTCTATAGAACTTTATGTACCTTTCACTTTAAACATTAATATAGGTTTCTGATACAGTCTTTAGAATTAAACCCTTTCTAGCTCAACAACATTAAACGCTCGGCAGATTTGTTTGTGCGAACAAATAGAATTTACCTAAATAAATTGAATTAGTTGCACCCTCTGTAGGCTGCGATTAAAAGCCATCTCTCGCTATCTGATAAACGAATCCCTCAAATAAAACAACTATAAAATTCCAAAAATAGTGGACGTAGATAAATGAAGTAATAAAGATGGAGATAGGTAGTCACGGCAGGTTGACCTGATTTAAGTATTTATTAGGCTCGCTCGTTATCGCGGTAAACAATCGCATGTCCTCAGGCGTCTGCAATCAGCCCTCAGATCGTCACAGATAAGAAAGGGAAGGGAGACGAGGGACTTCATTAGCATAGCATCGAACTCAGCGACTGCTGATTCAACCCACCTTTTATTTGGAGATTTAACTCACTTAACTTTCGGCGGGAAACGAATTTCCTTTTGCGTAGGCACGATAAATATAATTCCGTACATTCATCAAACGCGCGTAAAGCTGTATAATTTGATCGAGGACACATCATTGTCGATAACAATTTCGTGCTCGAATAACTTTTATTAAAGTTTATGACTTTGTATACTGGTGGAATATAGATCACTTTGACAGAGAAATGGTTAAATTTGGGTTCTCTGGAGCTTAATACGGCAAAGCCTTTTGTAACTAGTAAACTAGTTACAGGACTACTAGTTTATTTTTATATTATTACTTTAATTTGTTTATGAAAATAAGGTTATATCTACTATTATAAATGCTACATAACGACATATTATTGTAACAGTTGGTAGTTGGAAATTACGTGTTAGATAAGACTAGAATCTGAATAATTAAATTAAAAATGTTTACAAGCCATAACTAGCAGCAGCCTTTAAATGTTTTTATTTTAATAATCACTTTTCATGGCAATATTACAAAAATAAGTTTTATGGAAGTTTTCATTGGGTTCAAAAAATAGTTGTACCTTTCTTTATTTAATGTTTCATCGCTTTTACCTGTTCAAACTAATTGCTTGAGACAAAATGCTCCCGGTACTGCAGGTGAAATGAGTACAGTCACGAGAACATGGATATATTACGTCATTAATATGTACCCGTGTTTACACGTCTTGGCTAAATGTTTTTACTTATTAATGTAGTATTTATAGAATCATTATTTATATAATTATTCAACATATAACATATAATATATAACACAGAGATATTATATGATAAATATATTTAATTTACTATTTACTAATAGCCACAGAGGTCGTCAAAATATTAATATTTTGACGACCTCTGTGGCTATTAGTAAATAGTAAATTAAATATATTTATCATATAATATCTCTGTGTTATATATTATATGTTATATGTTGAATAATTATATAAATAATGATTCTATAAATACTACATTAATAAGTAAAAACATTTAGCCAAGACGTGTAAACACGGGTACATATTAATGACGTAATATATCCATGTTCTCGTGACTGTACTCATTTCACCTGCAGTACCGGGAGCATTTTGTCTCAAGCAATTAGTTTGAACAGGTAAAAGCGATGAAACATTAAATAAAGAAAGGTACAACTATTTTTTGAACCCAATGAAAACTTCCATAAAACTTATTTTTGTAATATTGCCATGAAAAGTGATTATTAAAATAAAAACATTTAAAGGCTGCTGCTAGTTATGGCTTGTAAACATTTTTAATTTAATTATTCAGATTCTAGTCTTATCTAACACGTAATTTCCAACTACCAACTGTTACAATAATATGTCGTTATGTAGCATTTATAATAGTAGATATAACCTTATTTTCATAAACAAATTAAAGTAATAATATAAAAATAAACTAGTAGTCCTGTAACTAGTTTACTAGTTACAAAAGGCTTTGCCGTATTAAGCTCCAGAGAACCCAAATTTAACCATTTCTCTGTCAAAGTGATCTATATTCCACCAGTATACAAAGTCATAAACTTTAATAAAAGTTATTCGAGCACGAAATTGTTATCGACAATGATGTGTCCTCGATCAAATTATACAGCTTTACGCGCGTTTGATGAATGTACGGAATTATATTTATCGTGCCTACGCAAAAGGAAATTCGTTTCCCGCCGAAAGTTAAGTGAGTTAAATCTCCAAATAAAAGGTGGGTTGAATCAGCAGTCGCTGAGTTCGATGCTATGCTAATGAAGTCCCTCGTCTCCCTTCCCTTTCTTATCTGTGACGATCTGAGGGCTGATTGCAGACGCCTGAGGACATGCGATTGTTTACCGCGATAACGAGCGAGCCTAATAAATACTTAAATCAGGTCAACCTGCCGTGACTACCTATCTCCATCTTTATTACTTCATTTATCTACGTCCACTATTTTTGGAATTTTATAGTTGTTTTATTTGAGGGATTCGTTTATCAGATAGCGAGAGATGGCTTTTAATCGCAGCCTACAGAGGGTGCAACTAATTCAATTTATTTAGGTAAATTCTATTTGTTCGCACAAACAAATCTGCCGAGCGTTTAATGTTGTTGAGCTAGAAAGGGTTTAATTCTAAAGACTGTATCAGAAACCTATATTAATGTTTAAAGTGAAAGGTACATAAAGTTCTATAGACAATAGATAAACTCGGTGCTGAACTGTAACTTATAAATTCAATTTATAAAATGTACCTTCACAATTGACTTAAGCAAAGATAACCTGTTCTGAACGAGTCCATCAAACTTTTATGAGATCTTATCTTCATTTGTTGATGGTATCGCCGCCCCAGGGACTCGAAATGTTCATTCATTTGCGACTCGGGTGAAATTATTACGGCGTTTATGGAACATTTTTAATTCAGCAATTTATTTTGATGAAATAGTTATAATAGATGAATTAAGGAATAAGCTTATTTTAAACCTAAGTTTACAGCAAAATTTTCAAGTACCTTATATTTTCCCATTTATGAAAAAAGCTACTAAATGGCATATTGTGTAGTAAGGAATAGTTAAAATCATTTAAAACAACAATACTGCCGTGAAAAGTACATCATATTATATAAATACTGACTAAATTAGGTTTTTATAAAACCCAGATCCCGTAGAACGCGTCTCTATTCTACACTGCAGGTAAAAATCACGAGGAAGCCATATAAAAGTATTGCCAGATGCAAACAGTTACAGCTTAAGTTGCACATTTTAAAATACCTATTAAGTTTCAAGAGAGTACCCGAGAACATATTTGAAAGAACGAAACCGACTCTAATGTTGCCCGTTACTAGTTCGAGAGGAAAAATACTCGCCGCTGCTGCAGGAATTCTCAAACATTTTAAGCCACCTTCACTTGCAGATGTTGTGCCTTTTCTTAACGGACTCAATTTTACCCCTTTGTCCTTAATTCCCCAACGCGTTCTGTGTTTGTCTATGATCATTGCTGTTGTTTTCTCTTCGCCAATTCAGCTGTGGATTTATAATGCTGCTCTGGTTGAATTGAGATTCTGTACTTCTTTATATATTGTATTGAACATTTAGTGGAGGGAAAATAACACATTACGATGATTACGTTTTCTTGCTTTGTCAATAGCTCAGGTATATTCAGATACTTTCTCTTTGTAAAAAACCTTAGAACAGTAGTATTCCTTTACAAAAATTGCAAATATTAAGTGAATGTATTAAATCACTGCGGCACGCGACACTATAATAGAAGTGTCTAGCCTGTCTCAAACTCGTATCGCGAAGTCACTGACTCTGAGACGTTAAATAATTGAAAGAAAGAAT
This sequence comes from Plebejus melissa, assembly GCA_018236845.1. Classification (NCBI taxonomy): domain Eukaryota; kingdom Metazoa; phylum Arthropoda; class Insecta; order Lepidoptera; family Lycaenidae; genus Plebejus; species Plebejus melissa. The sequence continues at coordinate 9,108 of DWQO01000085.1, forward strand.
AAGACGGAGGTTTCGAAATTAATTTTACTACCAGAATTTATAAAGCTCAGAAGTCGTTCTCACTTCAACAAAGACATTATAAGTTTAATAGTATTTACATAATACTTTACCGTCCTTTATCTTTCAGCGTTTTAAATCTTTTTATGGCCGTCTGAATTTTATCTGCAGTCGTGATTTTAAGCTTTTTTAGGTTTAGGTTTATTCAGCGTTATTCAAATGAAACGTTTCATGGTCTTACTATTAAATGTTCTTTTGAGATAAACTGAAAGTGATCCTGTAGTTATATTTATTTTTTAATCATATTTCTAACATTTGTGATCTAAAAAGCAATTACGTTCTATTATTACAAATAACTTATCACTCTTCATCAATAGCTTTACAACTTCATTTATAGCATTTAACAATATTTCCCCCAGCATTTAATATGTAATAGTAAATTGCGGATAACGTAATATAAGATGTAAATGTGAGGTTTTAGTTTGCATAGAGTTTGGTCCGGCGCGCGGCGGACAGGACCATTGAGTTACGGGCTAATTAAACCGCTGAAACTTCCCGCCCGATGCCAACTATCTTCGTCTATACGGATCACACTTTGACATTAGTCGCTGAAGAATTTGTCAAAGGATCGACGCAATCTTAGCATATAAGATGGTCCAGATACCAAGGCTAGTCACAATAATTTAATATATCGAATATTAGAATATTATTATTTTTGCAATTTTTTGTCCAGTAAGCAAGAGTCGTACAAACTTTTGTAATAAATAGCGCTAAACCGGCTTCAATATTTCAATTAAATTACATTTGGGGTTGTAAAAACATGGTAATCTCGTAATGTCAGAGACCACAGCCTTGACTAAATATTTTTAATGTCTTATCTGAATATTAAATTATACTAACTTGAACGTTTACAAAACAATTACAAAGTATAAAAAGAATATATTAAAGCGCAGTTAACCCCCCGAATTCTGTATCATCGGGGCTTGCAATAAATTCGCTTAAGAGTTTGCAAAGAGTCATTAGTATAAGCCTGCAATCGAAGTAAACTTATAAAAGTTATGAACCTCGTATAATAAACTATGAAACTTTCTTATGTTGGGAATACACGAAATTTTCTTCTTGTTTCTTTGTTCATCACGCGTGTTTATTGTTACGGGATGTCTAGTAATTATGTATTTTACTGCTATAGTTGGATAATAAAATCGTGTGCTAATTTCTATTGCTATTATGACTAAGGGTGTTGTTTATAGTATACTTGTTATTAATATTTGTATTATCAGAGAAGTTGTGTTAAAGCGGACCTAAGTAATTTGGTTGCGTTACATCAAACCCGTCCAGCCCATCACAGCTAACATTAAATTGACATGACTCGACCAAATGATGTTGTCTGCCTAGGAATTTTGCCTTTCTATCACCCAGCTAAATATTTGTTTATTTAATTTTAATTCATTTATTTTTTGTTCCTTTTATTTTAGTTTTGCCTTATATCTCATCCTGTGTACTTATAAAAGGTATATTGTGTTTAATTTTAGCAAATTGTCTGTACCAATTAACTTTTCTTGTTCGTAATAAAGTGTATGAACCATGTATGAACTGTTTACATTTTTCTTCATAAAAATACTAATGATTTTTAAAGGCACATAATTAAATTATTATGAAGTATTTGTAGCATAAATTTACAAAGGGAATAACTCATATAAGTAAGCACCACAATACCACATCGCGCACAAAGTATGAACTGTCAACATCGCCTATATTAATTAAAACTAAAGTAAATAAACATTCAATAAACACAAAGGACTCGTCGCGCGATGGTTCCCTGTTGGTTCCGCGAGTAAATTGGTTCCTTTCATGTCAATTTCCGGAATGTCTTACATCACAATCGACCAATAAGGCGTTTGTTAGCCGACTACTACAACTTGCTTAATTAAATCATCCAAACCGCTATTGATTTTACGCACGAACATTTTAAAGCGTTTGGGTATGGAAATAAGTAAACAAGGAGATAATAGTCCTAGAATAAAATATATGTACATATAATAACTCAATCTACATACTTTGAAATTTTTTTTAATCTATAACTACATATTTTCAAAAGCTTCTTTAAAAATACACCCATAGCTACAAAACGTATGATGATAGAAGAAAATGATTCTGAATGTAACATCTAAACCTTGATAAAAAACTGTGTTCGCAGAAATTGCATCAGATTACAATTTCCCTGGAAATGTGGAGGAACATAATGTTATTTGAAAGCTTTCCTTCGCTCTCACGCTTCACTAGACAGAAGACATCTCATTTTCTTATTTCAATTATATCACAAAGGCCATCTCGCGGAGATAAGCTATTAGCAGATTCGCAGAGTCATTCGGAACACACATGCAAGAGCAATATTAGTGTATGAGCGTTTCATTATATAAGATATCCTTTCGCTGTTATTTCAATTTTAACGCTCCATTGACTGCAGATGCTAGCGCGCGTCGTCGAGATGGAACGAGACAGTCTTATGCTGAGTCGCGTGCGCGAAAACGGGACGCAGCGTATTTTTCAATAGAGACACGAAAAATATCGAAAAAAGTTATCGCATCAAAGTCTCCGCGATCGTAAAGGTCTCATTAAAAGTGCTTTGGAAGAATTCGCTCCAATTTATAGGGCAGTCGGCGGGAGATCGGTCGGAAGGTAAATAACGACATTCCCTTGTTTAAACGAACTCGCTAACGTGGGGCGTCTGTTTCCAGATAAATTTATTTTCAAAACATCCAGAGTTTACTAACTTTTAAAATATCGTTTTAATTAACTTCCTTATTAATTGATGCAATTAATACAGTGTTAGAATGATCTTAGTTCTGGCTGTCTAATGAAGTTTGGAGAGTCTGTTTAATTTTTGATCAAACACTCTTTATTTACTTAACTATAATTAAAGCTATATACACAATACATAATAGTCTAAGGGCCTGTTTCACCACCTACTGATAAGTGCCGAATAGGCTATCCACCACATAAATTGACAGATTAAATATGGAGAATCTGTCAAAAAAGTTGTGGATACCCTATTCGGCACTTTATCAGGAAGTGGTGAAACAGGCCCTAAGTAACTTTAAACAAGTGAAAACTGACAGTATATAATAGCACAAAATTCATAAATTACAATTCACATCCCGCATAAAACTGTGTTCGGTGATATACAAATATAAACACCTTTAATCCTTATATTTTTATATTCCGCGAAAGTATAATCTGAAATTGATAAATGCATGTACCTTAAAGTCGTTTCAAGTGGCATATTCTTTTACATGCTATTATTTTTTTATTAGGGCGCGCGAGCAAAAATGTACTTATTTCGCGCTCCGGTGATCTGAGAATGTGTCAGAGTGTGGCGCGTTTCGATATTACGAGGCGCCAGACGTACCCCATCACCTCGGTCACCGACTACCGAGTAGGTACTCCAACGTAGGGTTATCATAACTTCTGTTTGTGACGTGTCCCAAACATGTCAGTTTGTTATGGCACCATTAGGCCGGCCGCATACACACATTTTCCGTATGCGATTGACGAATCGTCTCCCGTATCTGGAAATCCGAATGCATGGAATCACTAGAAAATGCACACGCTCGTTTTCCCCGTATGGAACGAATTCCGCACCTACGTTTTAAGTGTAAGGCGGACGTGTTTACGCTTGAAAAAATCGCGAGTTTGCGTAAGTCTCACGGAATTCCGAATACGGGCAACGAACACAGAAATCGAATACGGAATACGTGCGTGTCTGGGCTTGCGTTGGATGATCATGATTTTAACCAAGAGCAGCAGCTGTCTACAGTATGCGCCCGACCACCTTGGCCAGCAAGTAGTCTACGGTTATAATATCATAATTTTACATTGGTAAACCCACCATGATATAAACAGTTGCGCAATTGTTTATAGTAATATATCGAAGGGTAATATCATAATTTCTGTTTGTGACATGTTTGGGACACGTCAGTTCGTTAGGCCCCCCATTGGTAACTATAATACCTATTTACAGTATGCCTTATTGATGTTGTTAATGGGAAGTAAAGTAATACAACAGAGTGATCGCCTATCTTTGTAGTATGGACCAACGTCTACATCTTAGCAACCTAAAAGCTTCTCTTTAAAGTAGCTTAAGGATAATATATTATTCCGATAGTCTAATGTTTTATCAAAGACACTATTTTTAAATGATAAAATCAGTATTGAGTTCACTTTACCACTTTGAACATACGCATATCATAATTTTAAAGAGAATAGTCCCACCGCTGGACACCGGCAAGGTTTTCCATTACTCTCGCAACAGTAGGAATTATTATTATTAGTTAAATTAAT
>DWQO01000086.1:0-13379 GCA_018236845.1 Plebejus melissa
TTTCTACTCACAGTTGTTATTAAGTGTAATGAACTGTAAACATATCTACTTGTTGCAGGATATATAGATTTATATTTGAAAAAGATAGTCAAGATGAAGAACTTCTGTCTATACAACCCATAGACCCAAATAAAACATGACAATATGGTGTACTGCAAGGTGCCAAGCAAATGAATGTGGTAAATATATTTATTTTAGTAATAATATGATACTAGTACATTAAAGTATAGTCTAAATAAACCTTGAACATGAATGTTTATACTTTTTTTCTTCAAATTATAAAATTGTTTACCTCCTTAGAGTATATTTCCATTAGACAACTGCATTTTACATATTAATTGTAAAAATTTTAAACATGCGCTATTTTACTATCGTATATCCATTAATATGAGATTGATGCTACCTATGACTAAACTACTTTTATCTCTTTATTATAAATTTTTAAAAATAAAGGCAAGGTATTGGTGTAAATCGTACTGCTTACATAAAGTATTGATCCTTTAATTTGACGACCTCTGTGGCTCAGTTTGTGGGCTGTTGGTAGCTCAAGCTGGGAGTCGCGGGTTTGATACCCGCCGACGGAACAAAAAGTTTTCTAAAGTTCCTGGGTCATGGATGTGTGTGTGCAAACCTTTCGATCGTAAAAAAACAAGACACAATAGCTTATCTATTGGTATCGAGGTTGCATGTGGCCGCTTGGGGCTTGATGAATTAAATATATACCTATCATATTACAATAAAAATTTTAAATATAAATTTAAGATTTTTATTATAATATGTATTATGTAGGTATATCTAAGAATAAAAGTATTAATTTATACATTTCTGTTGTCTGGTACCACAAGTCCTTCAGGTATATTAGCACAGGACCAGACTGACTTAGTGTGAAGCGTCCATAGATATTATTATTATTTAATGGGACCATCCCACACCAATACTTAATAGCATCCAATTATAATATGCTGAAATGGAGATGGGCAGGGCACATTGAACGATGCAAAGAAAGTAAAAGGAGTCAGAGAGTCATAATATTATGTGGTATACAAGAGATGGCAGAAGGACAGGTGGTTGACCCGCCATAAGATGGGAAGACGAAATTAAACTAACTGCTGGACCCTACTGAACTACTGGACAAGAGTAGCACCTCTGGTAGCACATAGAAAATACTGGAAAGAGCTGGAGGAGGCCTTTGCCAACAGGCACACTGAATTAAGAGACTATAGGTATATTAAAACTAAAAAATTCTTATAACACTGCAAAACAGATAATTCGGAAAAAAGGCTCAATAATAATTTAAACTCAATCACTCATTATTATTATTATCGGATGTGGGTACTCTTTTGGTTCCTAGGCGTAACAAGGTAAATGAAACATTAATTTAAAATAAATATTTATTTAAGCTCACATTATTAAGTATAATCTTACGCATACTATTTGTGGTTACAATAGTAATATTATAATAAAATAAATAATAATAATCAATTTTTAATATAAAAGCATAATACATTAGAGTGCTGTATGCACAGTATTGTCAAAAGGGAATTACATACTCAGCATTTGTAGGTTTTTGTATTACATAATATATAATATTACTTAACATAAACAATAGGTAGTATTACCTTAACTTTAAAACAGATCTTGCCATAGTTTGGTGCACCAATAATGTTATTTGATTCATTTGTTTCCTTATTATATCTGTTATTGTTAGTGACAGTATATTAAAACATTCCGAAAGCTGTATACAAAGCCTTAAATCAAATTAGAGGTGTATCACATCATTGCGAGTAAATTGTAGTAAAAGCACCAAATTGTTAATCGTAGTATTTATGTAAAACATAGTTATCAGTGCACTTATTATATTTACACCTAAAAGTTGCTTATTGCAAAAAGACGTCTACAAAACATTTTGTAAGAATTAGGACTGCATACAAAGTAATGAATTCACTTCGACAAAGATGACTAGTTTAAATAGATTTTAAATCAATTTTCTTATAAGTAATTTATGTTTTGTTATTTCTTTTTAAATATTGATAAATAAGATTATATACAATTAGAATGAAACATAATATGGCCGCATGATAATGCATTGGCATGTTGCTGAGGACTTCCTTTATCCCTCTCTTACATTTGACACTGTTTTTTGCAATTACATTGTTGTCGCTGTTAATTTCATCAACAGTTTTTTGTTCAAAATTGTTTAAATAATGGTAACTTTCGCCAGGTTTGTCAGCTCTTAATTCTAAACTGCTAGTATCATCTTTCCACAGATCGTTAGTTTTCGAGACATTTATTTCTTTTGTATCCCATTTAACTTCACATGTTTGTTTTTCCGAGCATTTATTTATACTTTCCTGTAAGTAGCTATCTATCTTGGATAACTTTTCTTGGACATCAGAATTTACTAGTGGACTATGGCTCCTTCTTAATAAATCGACTTCCCTATTTTCAAAGATACTGTCGTTAGGTTGTAGCACGTTATTATTTGGAATTGATAAATTTTCTTGGACGTTTAACGAAGGACTGTGACTTTGTCTTGTTTGATTGATTCCCAAAACATTTTCTTTAGCTGGTGAAAACTGTGATGTTAGATTTTGAATTTTTAGAGGAACCTGTGGACTCTGACTTCTTTTAGGCAAACCAATTTCATCGACACATTTGTTTTCATTGAGATTTAGGAAATTGTCTTTACATACGGAATTCACAATTTTATAACTAGTTAAATCTTCGTAGTTGTCTTTAATAAAAGACACCGGAGTAAATGTTTCCTTTTGCATTGAAGGTTGTTTCACGTTTATCGCATCTAGATCTAATGGGACTGGTGTGAATTTGACTTTAATTACGTCTTCATACTGTATTGTCTCCGTTTTGATTATGTCGTTTACGTAGTCGACGTTTCCTGACGAATCGTGGCCTTCAAAAACAGACGGTGACTCAGTCACGTCGTGTCGAGCCGAACTATGAACTCTGTCCACGGTTACTTTACTTAGTAACTTGCCATCTACACTTTTTATATTAGAAAGCATCTCTCCATCGAAGTGGAGGGGTGTTTCTAATTTTCTAGTCCTTTGTGGTGAAGGGGAGTCGATTTTGACTTTGGCACTCGGAGTAATAGGAATAGGTCGAAATACTTTTGTAGTATAAACAGTGTCAGTATTATAGAACAATTGTTCTGGAGTTTTAGCGTGCGTGAGCTTTACAGAAGGGTCGGCCTCCTTTGGCAAAGAAGCTTTGTCCTTCGAGGTTCTTTTTGCACACCTGAAAAAATTAACAAAAAAATCGTGTAGTCATAACAAGTAATATCAATTAAAAAGTATAAATAAATTTTAGAGATTTAATACTGGGCTAAGGACTAAAAGATAAAAACAACAGCGACTTTCAATTCTGCTACAGCTTATTTAACGTAACTAATTTCAAATGGAATTGTTCATTTCGCTATTTTAAATTTTGGATAAAAAAGATCATCTAGGCCCATAAAAATTAAAATATTTAAAGTTAAATAAACCTGCTTTCCTTAAATAGGTTATTTTTGAATCAAGTAACGCGGAAATTATCTAGCTGTTAGTATAAATATATTTTGTGTGACTAGGGGATAACTGAATTCAAAGTCACAACAGAATACTATTGAATTAGGTATTTAGGAAAGTGTATGGTTCTTTTGATAAAGGTTTTTACATAATGCTCATAAGATTTTCAGACACATACACTTTCATATAATAAGCTGTAAAGTATGACAACTAAGTATATAATATAATTTTTATCATTGAACATAAAATAGCCAAAACAATCTCAATCATAATATACGTATAAACAAATACATAAAATATGTTTATACAAAACCAAGCATCTAAATAAAATTTGCTTAATCAACGTCTACTAGTTCTACAGGAACCCACCCCAGTTTTTGGGGGGTCATTATTTACAAATCAGTAGGAGGAGTTAGTAAAATTTATAGTACACACTCATTAGTTAATTTATGGGAAAACGATCACAATTTGGCAGCGTATGACGAGCTTCTTGAAGAATTATGTTTTTTATTGTAAGATAATTTAGGCTCAAAATTTACTCTTCATAGACAAATTATTGGATATAAAATTTTAAATCGTAAAGTACAAAGTCTAATTGAAAGAATTTAGAAAAAGTATGTGACTGAAAAGAAAATAAGTGCTTAACAGCAGCATCACGCATTTCGCATGATTTTAATTGTATTATGCATTCTGTATTAAATTTCAGATATAAATCGACATGATATTTATGCGATTAAAGAGAATGAAAAGTGAACAGGGGATAGTTTTGACCATTTTATGTCTGTACTTATTTTGTATTTAGGGCTCGCATCATACGCACCGTGCAGTTGAAGCACTGACTGTGGTAGTTATTGTTGAGCGCCTCGACCCACCTGTCGCCAGCCTCCACGGGGAAGCCACAAGCGAAACATTTGGTCGTGAACAACTCGTTCCAATCTGAAATTGTATGTATCATCATAATTACATTCGTTATTGCGTAGTTACTGCGGTTTGTTCTGATACCAGTTTCCAGTTTCCAGATTTTTCTATTTATCTATTCAAACCCAAAGTACATAAAAATGTTTTATAAGTAGAATTGCAGCAGAAAAAAGGGAAAAGTATTGTTGTAGTTTTTTAAAAAGGAATCGCTCGGATAAATCTTAAATTTTATTTCACTCACCAGCCTCGCAGTACGGTAGGCCATCTTCTAAGAAAAATGTGTTGTTTCCAAACACCTTTCCACAGTAGACACAGATAAAGCACTCAGGGTGGAAATGCTTGCCAATGGCGTTCAAGCAATCCTAGAAAATAAAATAATAAACTATTATGTAGAAGCAAATGATGTCAAATAACAAAATTTTAAAATATAATGCGAGACGCACCCCTTTAATTTTGGCGTGGCATTTGTCGCAAGCCGGAGCAATGTACTGTTCGAAACAATATTCGCAGTAGAGTTGGCCATTTTCCTCGACAAATCCGATATCTTGTAATGGACGCCTGCACGTAGCATTGACGCAGATAAAGTGTTCAGGGCACCAAATACGACCCAAAGCTGTGATGAATGGACCCCTATAAAAAGATACTTTTAAATCTTCTATATCGAATTCAAATTAAGTCATAAAATGATAACGCAAATCACAATTCAACTTTACATGATAAAATATAATATTATACATATTCTGTATTTTAGGATGGTGCCTTTGTATCATCGATTAATCTACTTTGCGTAATCATTTTATGCTTACAATTTAAATGGTTTTGGTTCATTTTGTTATTAAAACTCAACGAATGCAACAAATCAAAACATGCGGGATGCATTTTGGCTGTAGTGTAAATAATTATGTTATATGTATTATAGTTACTTATATGTTGTTACCTTTGTATAGCTTTGTCGCATTTGTGACAGACTGGGTAGTGCCCATCAGTAACGTCACCCGAAGTCATCGTGCTTAAGGGCCTTGAAATAATTCGTGAGTCTCTTCTTCCATCATTGTTTCTAATATTTTTTTTGTCACGACGTCTAACTACCACTTCTTCATCTTTGGAATTATTAATGAAACCGTTGGGACTGTTTTTATCATCATCTTGTTTAGATGAAGAATCAATAGTATCTTCGCTGGTATTGTTACCTATTGATTGTACTGCCTTGTATGAATAAAGCGTGTTATCATATAAGTTATTAGGAAGAGTCGGTTTTTCCTCTGCATTATTTTGGATCTTTTTCAAATTATTATTATTAGAAATACCATTACTTTTGTTATCCTTACATAAACCGTTTTCTTTTGATGGAAGGGACTCCAAAGAATCATCACTATTCGTAAATATTTTCCTTTTACTAATGTTGTTAATGCTATTGTTATCAGTGCTTGAATCTGATTTGAGAATATTTCGGGATAAACTTTCATTTAAGAAGGGTGAGTTTTCGAATAACTTCTTCTTCCTTAAACTGTTTGTAGGTGGAGTTTCTGTCTTTCCTTTGTTGGAATCGTCACTAGAATATTCACTGCTACTACTTTTTCCCTTCGATCCATTAAAATTGTATGAACCGCTATCACTTATTTTTGTGTTTACATCAGCATTGTGGGATAGTATATTGTGGGAATGATTATAAGGTGAGTGTGAATTTGGAGTACTTGAAGCTTGGAATGTAGGTACTGGCGTTGTGGGTAGTGGAGGTGGTACTGGAGTGTGAGAAGAATGATTGTTGGTCGTTTGATTTAATGTAACATTGTTTATAATCTGATTTAAAGGCACCGGAGCAGGATTTGCTCCAAAATATGTGTTGCTTTTATCAAAAGATTTATTAAATGAGCGGTTGAGCGTATTTTCTCTGCTGATTTCAGCTGACGAAGTATTGTCCGAGTTAAGAGGGTGTTTTGTAACTACTGTGTCTTGAATTTTGTCTGCCATAGATTGAATATGGTCGGCTGGCTTTATTTTTCGTTGTATGCCAATCTCATATCCGTTTAGTGCCATTTTGGCCATTTTTCTTATGAGTCTTTCTTCTGCTGGGCTTTTGAAGTCTGTTCGTTGTGGACTGCCGTTATTTTGTTCATTAGCTGTTAGAAAACAAAACAACAAAAATAAACAAACTGTTAATCTAGAAAACTCAACAAAAGCAGTTAATTTTAGTGCAAATGCAACAGTACAAAAACAAAGTTTTGTCATAATAATATTATGTAATTCATAATTTGTAACACTACGCATGATACGCATAAACAACACGCATGATTAGAGATTTAGTATAGAATAATTTGAACTACGCGTTTTACGAATTAACCTACAGTCATGCATCACACAAAACGACAATCATGCCCTAACACAAAATCACCTAATATTTCCATTGCAAGATCCGCAAAGTGGTACACGAGATCCGGGCAGGGCTGCTTTATTTAATATTCCCCTTCCACGTCTAGGAGCCGTTGATACACCAAAGTTTTTGCCCCGTGGAGTAACTCCTACACTGGAACCTGTCGACGGGGTAGGATCACACACTGGACCTTGGTTAGCACCAGAATTCAAAGGGTTTGTGTGATACATATCAGACTGTGTAATAGAACTTGCAACATTTTTATTAGTAGTATTAGAACATACATTCTGTTTAGGGAATGCCGTACTACTAATTGATTGTGAAGGATAAACTTCCTTAGTATTAATAAAAGATGGCTGAATGTTAGATTCGATTGTTTGATATGAGCCAGAAGGTTGTGGGCCTTTTCTAATTTCTATTACTTTTGCTGATTGTGTCCGTTCGAATTCTTCGAAAGTCTTTTGAGTCCTTTGAACGGTGGTGTTTCCATATTCGGACACATTTTGCGATTCCATTTGCCTTTGAGCATAATTTTGTTTATACATAGAGTCCTCTTTGATACTCATATCTTTTTGATTATATCTTTCCGTTTGGTAACCAACATTCGAAAGCCGTTCTTCTTTTACAATGGTCGGTTGAGAAGTAGGAAAATTCATAGAGTTCGCAACATTGACATTCATCAAATTACTTTGTTTATTTCTTGTTGCCTGTTGCTGCACTTGGTTAAACATATTTGAGTTTGCTTCCTTAATACGAGGAGCTTGAGCTTTTAATCCTGACGGTCCTTGTGCTGGCGAACGAGACCTTGGTTTCGGTGTTGGTGATCTACTGCCTTCATCACTAGATGGATTATAAGTGAAGGTTTCGGGTGCCAGGTGCTCAACAGTAACCAAGTTCATTTGGTAGTGCGGTATTATAGGCGCTGGTTTGTTAATTAAACTTGGAGTAGTAGGTCGACTTCGAGCTGGGGAAATTCGTAATGTTGAGTCATCTGTTACTGGTTGGAACGTCATTGTGATTGGCGTGTCTTTGTGTTTATATTGAGGATGGGGTGTATACTCCAAAGTTGTTTTATTCTGTTCTGTTTTACTTTGTGGTATTTTTGAAAACTGGGGCGTTGGAGCATATGTTGGTGTTTCTTTTGGTTCCACCGATTTCTCTCGTGGTTTACCCGGAGGTTCTGTGCTCGGGGTTACTGGTCTTTGAGGAATAGCTGGTGCATTAAACATTTCTGGAGTTATTCCTCGTTGTGATGGTAGTAATTCAAAGTTTTGTTGGTAGGGTGGAATACTATCTGGTCTGTGCAATCCAGATTTGGATCTAACAGCAGTGGATGTAAGTTTTTCTTTTTTGTCTAACTGTTCAAAATAATTTTGTGCTGATTTAACTGAAGAAAAGCCGTGTGTAGTTAAACCAGATGTTGAAAAATTGGATTGTTCCATAAAATTTGATTGCATCGTTTCACAATTTCTATAAGAATATTGTTGCGATTTTTGGTAACTAGAACTAGACTGTCCATTGCAAATTGACTTGAAGTTTATTTGTTCTGAAAGTTTATCCGGTTGTGATGGGAAGACTTGCTTAGAAACAGGCTTAAAAGCAGATGTCTCTGAATTTATTTGGAAAGTGCTAGACTGTTCTGCTTGCTGATGAGAATAGGTTTTTTCATATTGATCAATACATGCCTGAGTAGAACTTTGTGTTGCCAATGGGCGAATTATTTCACTTAATGTCTTAGAAACATCTGAATTCTGTACAGTTGATGATTGACTCTCATTTAGACCGAACACAAATGGGCTAAATGGACGGTCTGGAGCAATGGTAAGTGCATCTTTTAATGATCCTCGTTCAATAGTAAAACTTTTTACAGGTGTGAATGGTCTATCAGGTGCAGTTGTTAGCGCGTCTGCCAATAAAGAACCTTCATCATGTGATGTATTGCTAATGAGTTTTGGTTCTACATTGATTTTAAAATCGGATGGAATATATGGAGTTGCTTCAGGGGGTAATTCTATCAAATCTATTTTTTCAGGTGGATTATATGTTTTGATTGGTGGAATTGGTGATACAGGTCGTTTAGGTAATTCAAATTTCAATTTTGGCAAGACCACAATTTCCTTTTCATTTTCATCACTTTGCTCTTGATTTACTGGATTCGATTGGAGGTCAGATGAATTCTCCGTACTTTGTGGAGGTAAATTAGTTGAAGCCATGATTGGTGCAGGATGAGGTAACGGTGAATATGGCCTATCAGGTGCAGTCGTTAACGCGTCCACTAATGATAGAGATGCGTTGTTAGAGTTTGACATTACGATAGCATCACGTTTAATTTCGGTACTTGCAGTAGTTTGATTAATTTCCTCACTTTTGTCGGCACCTTGATTGATTGTGTTAGTATCGCGCAGACCCTCGTTTTGAATCGAAACTGTTTCTTCTTTCTGAGGCAGCAACAAATTAGAGTTAGTGTTTTCGCTTTTTTGTTGGGCCGATCTTTGCTGTTCTTCATTTTTACTACTTGTTTCTTCTATTTTGACTTGCGATTGTTTTGTTTCTGCGCTTTGCTCGATCTGGTTAGAACTTTCTTGTATAGTTTGCTGAATATCAGACTTGATAGAACTTATTGTTTGATCATTTGGTTTCTTTGTTTCCTGTGCAGTTAGATTTGTTTGATAAACAGCAACACTTTGACTTTCCGAAGTAGCCTGTTGTGAAAAACTTTGTACAGTACAGCTAGACGATTGCTCAACTTTTTGAGATTGTTTACTTTCAACAATAGATTCAACTTTCGATGATGTGGCTGCTGCTTTCGACATACTGGCAGCAGAAAATGATACATTTGAAGAAAATTCAGATGTACTCTGCGATGTAGAGGTTGCAGAAACTTGAGCAACAGATTTCAGCTGTTCGCTTACTGCTTGAGATGAAGATGCATTGCATGCTTGCAATAATAAAGATTCCGTTGGCACTTTCGATGAGACATCAGTAGTTGACGCTTGTTTACAGGTATTCGGTATATTTTCTTGTGTTGATGGCTCATCTTCAGGGGGATTCGGAGGGGGCCACACAATGCTTTTAACATTTTTGGCTGTTAGTTTATTAGGTAAGTAGGGTTGCGAGTAGGGAAAGAAAAACAATGAAGCAGAATTAGTATTTTTTTTAAAACGGCTAAAATATTTATAACTTTTGCTCTTTAAAATAATACAATTAAATAACCAATACGAATCTCAAAATGGCTGACTTCAGACAATATTATAATACTTCTCGGCCAAATACAGCGCTTATAATGCGTAGCAGTTATTATGTAACATATTAAAAGTACATGATCATAAAATGTGCGAAAATGCAATTCAGTGATTAATTATTCATCTAACACAGTCCATTGAAAAACTATAATGTTAGGATTTAATTAACAATGGACGCAGCAAATAACAGCTATTTATAAAGCTAAGCGCTAAAACAATTTTCTTTTATACCCAACGTTTTATAATTTATTACCTTTATTAAGAAATGAAACTGGGGCCTCTGTCAAAATAAATGTTCTTATTACATATTTTGTAATTATCATATTATCTTTTATAAAAAGTTATTTCCGTGTTAAACTTATCCACAACAAGAGCGAAATATTTTAATAGTCAATGATTTTAGTAATTTATTGATATTTTTATAAAAATATACTAGTCGTATTATAATTAATTTCCTCTGCGTTCTATTCTACGTCAAATTGTCTAAGATATTTAAAACGTCAAAGCCTCAAATTGATTGGATTATTAGCTCCTCACTCGTTCTGAACACCTTAAAAACTTTTATATAGATAAATATTACATGATGCATGACTATTGACTACAAGGCTACTTACATTAAGAAATACGATAGTATTTCTCCTCCTATGTTTATCAATATGTGTTGTGACACCTTTTTGTATCCTTTTATTTAAATTAGTGATTTACTGTTTTTGGTTACTTTACTCTATTTACTAAATATTTACTTTACCTCATAAGTTTACATTATAAAATATTATGTAGGTCCTATAATTTAAAATTATAAATATTATCTTATTTTATGTAACAATATCTACAATTACTACGGTATTATTCAAAGACAGTAAAACCGAAAACGAGACTCTCACTTCGAAACTGAGTATGAATTCCTTATACTTAATATACTTTCTTGTACTAGTACCACTCCAAAAGGAGAGTAACATCGTTTGTTAAGTGGCAAATAAAATAGTCGGTTGTTACAAATTATGATTATATCGATGACATCTTAATCAGCTATCCAGAATTTACTAGATTCTAGTAAATTCTGGATAGCATTCTAGTAAATTCTGGATAGCTGATTAGGATGTCATCGATATAATCATAATTTGTAACAACCGACTATTTTATTTGCCACTTGAATAATATAGGGCCTGTTTTGTGATGTTCTAGTAACTAGAACATCACAAAACAGGCCCTATAAAAATGAAATAAAAAAAAGTTCCTATTATAAAGCAAACGTGACCCGCTTACTTGGCGCGAAAGGCATATGTGGGGCGCTGGTGGGCGCGTTGACGGGCCTCGCTGGTGATACGGGGCCGGAGCGTGGTGACAGCGACGGCGAATATGCCGAGCCGATAGATGAGCCAAACGGCTTCGGTCCCGACAGGTTGCTAGATGGCTGTAAAAATATATTTGATGCAGTACCCAACCAGACTATAGGCGTCTTTGAAAGATTATCTCCGATCTTTTGACCATGTTGCGTTTAAGCAGTGGCGAGTGATAGACTGTTTTATTCCAGTGTAATGACAAATATGATGTTTGACACTATACAAGTTCACGAGTTCAGTTCATAGTTGCCAGCAACATTATTAATTATTTTCAACGGAGTTTCAAAGTAGAAAAACAACCAGAATTGATACGGCATGGTTAAAAACTTACGCTGAATAGAGATGAGGAACCGTTGGTATAGTTGTTGGTAGCGAGCGGCGGTAGCGGGGTGGAGTAGGTATTGGTTGGAATACGTCCGCCGCTGAAAAATGTATTACTGACATTACGTACGTGGAAGGGTGTTACGCTTGAATATTATATAAATGTGGTCCCAAGTATTTAAAATTATCTCAGGACCCTATTGTATTAAAAATGAAAATTGAATGCGCTGCGGCCCACGAAAGAGTTTTCATTGTGTATGGGCGCAAATTCGCTAATGATTGACCAAAAAATAGGTTAGTCGACAAAATAGTTTAAAAAATATTTACGGTGGCACGGTGACTGGCTCCAAATTGGGTGCTGGCGGGTTCTGGCGAGCCACGAGCTTAGCGTGTATGTCGCAGTATAGCTTGCCGTTTATGTTGTAGTAGCCCTGATTCTTAAGCGAGGTGCCACACGTCGAACATTTGAAGCACTCCACGTGTAAGTTCTTATCCTTGATACGCACGAAAACGCCACTGCACAGAAGTAAAACGTGTGTTAGGTGGCATTCATAATATAGAAATAGAAACTCAGGAGCGAGAAATATTAATGTATTTTGAATCGATGCAGAACATATAAAACATGACCTTGAAATACAATATCGATGGTATGAACCTAGATCTACGAACATTCATGCTTACCATAACTGTAACATTTTGCCAAGCGATAAATCGGTGCACGGTTCAATTAATTATATTACAGTATCAGTGAATTGATGACATGCTGATGAGAGTTATTAGTATCGTGCGCTACTACACAGAGATTTGTGAGTGGTCGGACGACGTATTTAATTATGTAACAGCGCTCGATCGACCGTATAAAAATATCAGATTAATGATCTACATTTTCTATGTCAAGTCCACTGAGAGACGTTCATCATGCGGTATTTCGTCATCTGTGAATTTCGAATATGTACAAATAATGCCTCACAATAATAAACTACTAGTGATCTACACATTCGGACACGGTCGCAAACACGTCAGGCACGGCGGGCGCGTCTTACACGATGTAGCGGTAACACTCGTCGCAGTGGGGCGTGTCCTTGACGACGGGCAGGGCGGAGTCGGGCGGGGGCTGAGCGGGCGCGCCCAGGGCGATGCGGCCGTCGGGCAGCACCTGGTGGCAGCCCACGGGGATGCTGGGCCGGTGCGGCGGCTCCGGCGCCAGGCGCTCGGGCTCCAGCTGCGGCGTCTGCGTGCCGGTGGTGGCGCGTGGCACCGGTGGCTGCGGGGCGGTCTCCACGCGCGGGGTGCGCGACCGCGAGCGGTGCGAGCGCAGCAGGCTGCTCGGCGTCCCCGCACGTGCCACGCTCGCACGCGAGTAAAACGAATTCGGCTCTGTCGTCATACCCTAACGCTTTACCCCGCTGATACAGTATACAGGATTGCGGATCCCAAGAATGTCTTGAAATTTGCAATCTCACATAAATTGAGCAAATAAATTGTTTTATAACAATTTATAATTTTCTCCCCGGCAAATATTGGAGTACCACTGCATTGAAGTTGATTAAGAGTAGAGTGTAGATTATAGATCTACCTTGCGTCATCACTCATCAATCTCTCGACATTCCTCGACGGCATTTACTTCTAAATGTAGTGACATACCAATATTTGCTCGATG
>DWQO01000087.1:0-13327 GCA_018236845.1 Plebejus melissa
CATATTTGACGATAACCTTAACTTTAACTACGCCTCTGGTGCAATCCACCCTTAATTGCTTACCTAACCTAACCTAATCCTTAACCATCATACCTTCCAGGTGTGCTCGCACTCGAATAAATGTTGTTTCATCTTCACATCTTTTCCCCAACCTACATTTTGTTATCGCCAGTATGATCCTCCATGATCGCATCTTTCAGGTGTGTTCCAAATTCTTACATTAAACTCTTGTTTCATCTTCAGATCTTTTCCCCAATTATCACCAACCTACATTTTTTATTACCAGCATACTAACCCTTAATAATCGCATCTTCCAGGTGTGTTCCAACTCCAACAAGTGCGTGTGCAATCGCGGCTGGACGGGGCCGGACTGCTCGCAGCCCGATGCCCTGCCGCCTTCCCCCACGCCCTGGGTGCCGGAGAACGTCACCAAGGCCGCCTACAACATGACCAAAAAGGAGACCCCATATGGTGAGTCGACCCCAGTAGCGGATCCCGATTCTGCTTCAGCTAGTTCCTATTTATTTACGTGTTGTAGATCGTTGTATATTGTATATTTTTGATAGATTTCTGATGATTATGAAAGAAATAATTTTTGCGTGTGTGATCACATCTTCCATCTTTTATATCTAACCTTTTTGATGTTGTAAATAATACGAAATAAAAGTAAGAGTTATTTAGTAAGCAAAATAAGATAATTGATACTTAGTTAAAACGTTAGAAGTTCTAATGTATATTCAACTTTTATTTTAGGAAACTTACTGCCAAGTAAAATGTTAAAGCACATAATATTATTATGTGATGTTAACAAACCAAAAATTCATTTCATACTTAGTTTAATAAATAAATTTACTGGTTCATGGAATACAATTCTTTTAATTTCTTGGAAAAAAATAGCCGCGACAATGGCGTTTATAAAGTAAAGTGTTTTTTTAACTGAGAAGTACAGATGATTAACTTCAAAGAAGTTTAAGCTTCTCTGTTACCTGTAAATATGTTAGTAGCCGCTTCGCTTGTTATGTTTTAGTTGTTACATTGTCTTATGTCCTACTGTGTACTAATGTGCTCATGGTTTATGTTCACAGGTGCCTATCTACTTGTATAAAATTGCTATATTCTATTTTCTTTTACTGTATTACAATTGGCCTTACGAACTCGAGCACTGCTCTTCAAAATCTAAACTCATAACTTGAAAATGTTGAAGCGCGTTGAATAAATTTTAAAATCACGATCAACTTTAGTTGACGTTTGCTTGGTATTCACTTACGTCAATAACTTTTACTATTGCAAATTCACGTGTTTTTGTAAATATTTACTATATTTCAAGTCTATACTGTATAAATTGCCAAGAGACGCAAAGTCGTAACTCGATAGCCACGAAGTCACGTCCGGTTGTGCCTTGTGTGCCTAGTCGTGGCTCGTGACGTTGACGTGACTGTGAGTGATGTAGGAGAGCACTGTTCGACGGGCGTGGTACCGCGGGCGGCGCCGTCTAACGCGCGGGACCCCTCTCTTGCAGGTGAGCACGAGGGCAATAAGATGAGCACCATGAACATGGTGTTGTTATTACTCGCTGTCGTGCTCTCGGTGTTCGTGGGTTTCGCCTGGATGGCGTACTGCTTCAGGTAACCCCGGTAACTCGGTGTTGTCGCACTGTGTCGCTCGTGCCTGCCGTGTCGTGTTTGTGTGTCGGGTCCCGACGGCGCCGCTCGCGCCGCCCCCCCTCGCGCCGCCGCGCCGGGGGGGCGGCCCCGCCTCGGCCCGCGCGTGACTTATTTTTCTCTTTGGGCGCAGAGAACTACCACGGCTCGAACACGGTATTCCTCGTGGCGGTCCTCATGTCTGTGGTAGGGGGGGTATTCATAGTATTTGCCCTGAGCGCTCTCTGCTACAGGTCAGTCGTAGTACACAAAAACTTCTCCCTGTGCCTAAGGTTAGTGAGCAGAAAACAGACCAAAGGTAGTCTTTAAGGAGAAATTTAAATCGTCACCTTCGTATACTTGTATGTTTAATATAGACGTTAGCGTTGGTGTTTCCGTTTTCAAAGTCGGCGATTGATTTTTATTTGTTTTTGTTTTCCGTTGTTTTGGTGATTTTTATGTCGTTTCCGTTGTGGTCGTAGAGCTAGCTGGCGGGTGTGGCGCCTCAACTGCATTTGATCTGTGGTTCTGTGGCTCTGTGCTCGCGGCGGCCGGCCCGCGACCACTCGCTCGTGTCGGTGACGTCACCCGTCACCACGTCACCACCCCGCCCCCGGCCCGGCCCCGCGCCCCGTCCCGCGCGCCCTGCCCCCCGCGCCGAGCGAGGGCCGCCGTCCGGCCGCCCCGCTGCATGCCGACGAGGCTTTCCACGTTGTACTCGAGCGACACCTCGATTCAAACCCTTAAGATTCTGGGCTCTTGGATGTATGCATTGGCTTATGTGAACTGTGAATCGTTTTCGTTTCCTTTCTTGGTCGGAGATCGTAGCGCCGGGCGCCACCGACAGCGACTCGACGCCGCGATCGCCTCTATATCTTTCTCCGTAGTCGATAATAACAGGAAAGCATTAACCATAGGTATGCTCTCATCGTAGTGTCATTGCCATCGTATACGAGTAACTCTATACGACGAACTAAATTGTATAATACAAACCTCGAATAGAGAAGATATAGTTGGCTCGACTACACCACCGATCATTCTCATTTCCACTAATTCTATATAAACTTTTGCACGAAAAGCGAATGTGCGATGCACGGAAACTTCTTTCAAGCAGCTGTCTATATAGCTAGAACCGCCTACTGTTATATTTAAGCGAGCGTGGTCTGTCCATTAAAAATCGACGCTCTATTTTGGAACACGTTCACCTAAGACACGGGAAACATTTTTAATGGAGGGAGCACCTAAGTTAAGCTAAGATTGAGTTAATGTAATTTGTTAAAGATTAATTATATCATAAACATTTTCTGTGAGGAATGAAACGAAAAAAATTAAATTTAAAGTAACTATAAACATCTCATTAAATATCCAAAAGCACCAGCGAGGAACTCCTAATGATAAACATAAATAGAATTGGGTTTCGTTCATTCATTAATCAGTAAATTAAAGTAACTAATATCAGTCTAGTCGACATTACTCATGTTGTTAAATTTAACTTACTGTTTGGATGAAAGCTGACAGCTTTGTACTATAGCATCGAAATCAGACTTCGGTTTAGCTAAACGAGTAAGCTACAGTAAACTATATTCTAGAGAAGTATTGAAAGGTCACAATGTATCAGCTACAAGTAGGTAAACATAGCTCCTGCACTCGCTACAGTACGCTTAATCTACGCCTAGTGCTACTGTATAATAGCATCAACGGCTCCTTTGAAAAATTAAAAGAAAGTAGCATACCATCCCGGGCTATCATCAGGTTTCATGAGAGTCACTGTAAGCTTTCATTCATACATCGATATAACCATTCGGAAACGAAAACACGCAATCAAAATTGTACCCGTGAGGTGTTCTCGATTCCGTTAAGTTAGAACCCCCCGAGCTTGTAAACGTAATCGATTTATCTGAGTGTGCGTTCCCACGCCACGCCTGCATCAGGAAAAAGAGTACCCTGCCGAAGTACGACCCGCCCTACGTGAAGAAACCCATCGCCAAGAGCTTCCCCGCCGGCTCCACCACCTCCAACAACTCCCAGGAAGACATCTCCATGGACGGCGGCAAGCTCCATTCCTTCAACAACACTTTTAGGTGCGTATACCACTACTTACGCCTTACACAATATGACCCCTCGCTGTCTCTACTTACACTACCCGTGCTCTACGTCCGATACTAAACATAACGTTTATTTTAGCATCGACTACTGACACTGTAGAAGTATCTAAAGCACGTTTATGTATATTCTCTACATTAAGACTATGTTTCCTTTTCTAAACGGATCCGGTGTTAACAGAAACCTGCTCAGGTACGTCCGCCGCTTGGCGCCGCGCCGCCTTATCGCTATCTATCGCTCACGAATTCGCTTTTTCACGTTCAGCTTGATCGCGGTAACGCTTGAGGAGTGTGTTCGAATGAGACGAGAAACACATCGACGACACGCTTGATCTAGCTCCTGTGAAACACGATAGAGATGCACCTATATCTTTTATAGCTTAGAATATTTGACCCCGTATAGACGGATTTGACATACCCAGATATAGACAATAAAGTTACGCGGCCGATCCCAAAACGAGAGATGATAATTCTAGTTTAAACAATATTTACAAATTCCTCAGCCGCGGAGACTCCCAGCGCGTTATCTTCAGACATGGCAATCACATGTCGGGGGCAGGCAATACGAGCAGATACCCGTGAGTTCACTATCACTTCTCTACTGAAGTCTTCCTCTACTCTGAGTCTGATAACCTCTAGCTATATAACCTCTCTACGAACGTAAGCTCACTAGTTCTATTTCTAGACTATTCGAGTAGAATAGAAGCTATAACTATAAGAATAATCGACATGCCTTTTTATATTTTTCATCAGCATGTATGCAGATCATTTTTGCTGAAGATTTTATGCTATGAACTTTTGTATATGAAACCATTTGTGTAACACCGAATTGCTTTTATTACAGAGACCATAAACAAATGAAACGTGTACACTCTGGCAGCGAAGATGAACCAACGCACTCAGGTAATAAAAGTTCTATACCTTTTGGAACGAAGTTCCTTATTTTGTTTGAACGGTGACTTGATAAAGGAACATATTCTAAAAAGACAATCGTTTTTACCTTCCAGGGGAAGAAGATATAGCATTTATAGACGTGCCTTCAAACTCCATGTCGAAGCTGCCGGAGAAGGGCATCCTGAAGAAGCACGGGTACGGCGCCGTCGACGGCAAGGACAAGTGGGGCGACGACTCCGAGCAGCTAGAGGCCGGCTCGCAGTCCGATGGACAGGAGCCCGGCCAGGCCGTCGCCGATATGGAGTATAAGTTTAAGGTACACTATCTGTTTTGACTCTCGGTACAACTATTCTGTGATGTCTCAAGTAGTGGATTTCCAGAGGCATGTGATTGAAAAAAAATATTTAAGGAGAGAGAAGGGTTGACGGACAGGTTGATTTAAATTTGAAGAAACTGTAACTTTCACTTTTAAATGATTTACTATTTTCTCCATTTCAGGATTTAAATGGTTATCACGAGAATATCATAGTGGCTTTAAAGACGGCCGCGGCGCACCGAGCGAGCGCCGGCACCGCGGTCGGGTCCGGCGACCTTCGGGCGCTGCAGGAGTACGAGTACAACAGGGAGCGAGTGCCAAGCGCCGACAAGATCCACGAGGCGGAACTGCGCCGCCAGCGGGGGGAGGAGGAGGAGGACGAGCCACCGCAGTGTGGGCCCATCCGGATACGGAACCTCGAGGACCTCATCCGGCAGCTGGAGCACCACTCCAGCCGTCATATGAGCCCGTCCGGCAGCGAAGACATCCGGATGTCGGAGACGGAGGCCGACCGACACTACCGCGGCGAGCCCGGTGAAGTGCCACCGTGAGTTCCTAATACAAGAATAAAATAAAAACCTATAGATAATATTGTGTACTAAAATATGACACTATCATCGGTTCAACTTTTGATATGTTTCTTAAATGATACTTTCATCCTAATGGCCGCGCTTATATACCTATAATGTTATTGATTTATGACGTTGACTTTAATGGATTTGTCGCAAACAAACTGCTTTGGTTATTTGTTATGTTTCAGGAAAAGTAGTCAATAAAAATATGCTTTAAATTCCAGGAGAGGTCGCGGGCGGCTGGTCGGAGGGGAGGAGTTTGGGTACCCGCGGTACCGCACAGGCAGCGCGCGGCACCACGGCGGGCTGTTCCCTGCGCACGCGCCGCACGCACCGCACGCCGGGCTCGCCCCGCCGCTTGCGAGCATGCACGCGCGCGTGCCCGATGACGACGCGCTGTACGAGACGGCGGATGCGGAACGGCTGCGCGACGCTCCTGACAGCGAGAGGTGAGACGCTCGCTTCACACGACACGCCCGATCATAATTGATACAGTTGTAGATTTTTTTGTATGGATACTATCAAAGAAATCGATTCATACGCAGATGGTACGCACCTACGTTTTTCAGTCGGGTTGCGTTTAGCCTAGTCACATCATCAGACATCAGTAACCGTGGTCTTTGACTTGACTTGACATATTCCGGCTGAATACCGCAGGTCTGTCAACTGACTAAATTTCTCTGGCGGTATTTCGGAAGCTTTCACGTCAAGTATGACCGTTGCGAAAGTCATGACGGACAACGCAGTAGTGCACTGGTTTGGTGTGAACATAGCTTTAGTTCCCGGTTTGTGAATTTGCCTTAGTCTTCATTTCGGATTGATCTATATCCGAGTTCACGGACCTATAGTGAATTTTTTGAGAATCTTTCCCCAGACCCTTATTCAAGATACAACTGTATAAATTATAGTGACTGCTCGTTTCTATTACGAGATGAATAAAGGGTCGGCAAACGTTTTCTCTGGAACAACGCAATCGACTGCTTGTTCCTTAGCAGTACCTCTTGCAGAATAGAGGTCAATAGAAATTATATGACTATTACAAGCACTTACAAGAAGTCTTATTATAAAATATTCTGATAGGAGATGATAATTATTTTAGTTGATCAGAAGTCTTATTCTGACGTGACTGGAATTTTAGTTTGCTTCTGCTAAGCTAGCTCAAAGCAATCACATCTATTATCACATCGCTTGTCTCTGCTACAGTCACCGCCATATTTCTCCTATAGTCATGCTACAAGCTGGTCGTTTGCCGACCCCTTTTCATCTGCTTCCGACTGTCCACACACGGTCACTGTCACTACACGGTCACTTTTCTTTCATTTCCTTTTAGTTTTATGAGCTTTCATTAGGAATTGTTTTGTTTTTAGCGGTCACTCGAAAACATATTGTGATTTTGCACTCGATAGGTACTCACACCTAAAAACATAGCTAGTTCGATAGCACCTAGTACGGACAATGCATTATCTCCTTTCATATTTTGTTTGATTTCATGTTGTTTTGCTTATTTGCTATCTTGGGTATTGAATAAGAATGACCTAAAATTATCTATTAAGATGATACCCAATATCTTATACTTACGAAAATAATTACATCGTCAATATTTCTCAGTCCGAGTGGATTATATTGAGTTGGATTGATTTTATTAACTATTGTTTTAATAACACATTTTATTACAGCATCACACATTTTCAACTCGGCGCGGACTCCCCCACCCGATACTTCCAAATTTTCACTCGCTAAATTAAAAAGATCACCACCATCGTCCGATCGGCCCGACCCATCGGCTGCAGGGGGAGTCCGCCGCAAGACGCTCCTAGACTCTCCGTTTCTCTTCTCTATCATTTTCTAGTGATGAATTTATTCAAGCTCAACAACAGTTAGCCCGGTGGGCGAGTGAAGAGGCCGTGCCGACGGCGCGCGACTACTTCCCCTCGCCGCTCGCCGCGCACTCCCCGCGCTCCCCGCGCTCGCCCGCCAGCTCCGAGAGCGAGCGGCCGGCCACCTTCCCCGAGTACACGCACTGACCCCCGCCCCGGGTCACTCCCGCGCATGTGAATACGTAACGTTACGACTGTAGCCGTCGAGTGTATATATTTCATTGCACAGTATGTTAATGGATACGACTGACCTACGATAGGATATAGAGTCGAGTCGCGCGCCGGGCCGCCGCCGCCGCCTCGCCTCGTGTTTATATTCGTTTTAAATCGATACGCTTTATAATTATTGTATCCGACCGAGCGCACGGCGGCCCGGCGCTGAGTAGTGTTAACGTGAGTTGTCGACCGGTCTCGGGCGTGCCGGCGCCGAGGTCCCGGCTCCCTCCGGCCCCGCGCGCTGAGCTCGCCGACGCGGCGCGATGCGACGCGGTGCAGCGCCCTGCAGCGCGGCTCGGTAGCTCGCATTTAGATAGGCGTAACAAATTGAGCTGACAAACTGTTAAGCTTTAAACTTAGTTTGGACGTCGTCGCGCGAGCTCGGCGCGGCCAGCGTTGAGTTTGTTGCGTTACTGAGTGTGGTGCGAAGGCGGGCATCGCTACCGTCCCGGAGAGAACACGGTCTCATACTACATGCACCTCTCCGAAAAACGCCCAACTTCATGATACATGTTGCAGCTTGCGCCTCCGTTCCGACGAACGTACGCCGACGTTGACGCCACTCGTCCTTGTCTCTATCTGATGCTACGTTGAGCGCCGCTAACCGTTTTGTCATTTCTGATCCACGAGTTTAAAGTTCAACGTTAGTGTACTTTGTCGTCGTGTAAACGTCGTCTCGAGCGAACCGAAGTTAGGTGTTTTCTGCGCAGAAACATGCAACCTGTCTCGTGCGTAGACACGCAGCTAACTTCACCCCGCCACTGCTGCGCTGCAACGCGCGGCGCCGCGGCGGCGGAGCGTGCTGTTAACACAATATAGCGTACTTTAGTGAAAACGAACACCAATGTGTATGAATAAATGTCGGAAAATGTTAATAAATAATTTTCGTTATTAGATTAATCGTAAAGCTAGTTCGGAGATCTCGAGCCGTGCACGTTTAACGTTTTTGTATCTAGATCCATAAATACACATATTCTAAAATAGCGACATTAATGTGAATATAAGTTATTTCAAATTTTATCAGAATATATATGATATATATTATATTGAAACGAATTTAAACAGTTGTACCTACTAGGAAACGATGTGTGTTAAGTACTTAGGAGCCTCGCCCGCAGCGCGGCGCACCTATTGTGCTGGACGTCCGAGCAGCGTCGCGTCGCGCGGCGCCGCGGGCGGCTCCGTGGATGTTGCAGTTACATGTTTCTGTTTATTTTATTGTGACAATTTAAGGTTATTAAAAGGTTATCGTTTCATTCGGATTACGCTAGGCTAGGCGGCGTCGCCGCGACTGTAACTGGTAGGATGAAGTTAAAATATTGAATAGTGAATATTCGTTTAGAGGAGGTGGGCCGACCCGGGGACCGCCCCCACCTTAAGTTCGCCGATTACACGTTTAGACTACTTCCGTCGAGTTTATTTTGCGAGGATGATCCTCGGAGCCGCGGCCGTCCCCGCGTCGGCACACGAGCACGATGTTCGGCCGCACGGCCAATTTTAAGTAATTAATCTAATAGATAAACGTTATTATGTACGAGTAAGTTATTATAGATCAAACAGGGTAGCCACGATTGCAGCACTCTGTATCTGGACGAGACACTCGCGCGCCGCCCGCGGGCCCCGCGCTCTCCCGCCGACACCGACGCGCAGTAGGATAAAATAATAAGTCGTCTACTCTAGCGTTCACACGATAATCTAGCTCGTTCATTTTGTCGCACAACTCGCGCTCGATACTCTACTTAGTTTTAAAATTTATGAATAGTTCGCCTAAAGCACATACGGATTCTCAAGCACGACTAAGGAGGCGGGGCCTCCGTCCGCTCTAGCCGGCGGGCGGCGTCGGTCCCGGGCGGCGGCCCGGCGGCGGCAGGTGTCGGGTCCAGAGGGCGTCGCGTGCGCGCGCGCACGTGCACACACGCGGTAGACGCCTGCACAGCCGCCACGAGTACGAGCAGCCGAATATTACATAGTGAAACAGTAGCAACGATGATAATGTGAATAGCGGTCGTCGAAGCCGAAGCCGAAGCCCCGGTGTTGAGGCTCGGTGGAGGCTATGGGCTGCCTGACTGTCTACCGCGTGCGTGGCGACGCGCAGGCCTAATTCGTCAATTGACGGCGCCGTACTCGGCAATTGCTCACGGTAGCGCTCTGGTGTGTTGGGAATTTTCGTAATCGTCCGTGTGGCAACACTGAATGTTTAAATATGCGATTCTGAGGCGCGTCTGAATTTGTACATACGCAGCGTACCGCAATTTCTATTAGGACTAATTTTGTTAAGTTACTTGTAGTGATTATTACCAACAAAGGCAATAAAACTCGCGACTGTCTAGTGTCTACGACGCACATAACAGTATTAATAATTATTATGCTTCAATATAACGCACAGCTGTTTTTGTGTTAACGCCTGTTCAGTGCAGCCTTTAGGTCACAAGAGATATTTTTTGTTACCTTATTATATGTACTAGCATAATATTATTATTAACTTTCAGTAAACGAACTCCTGCTATAAAAAATAACGATTGTAATTACGATTATAGCAACACCAAGTTGCGTCCGCCTGGCGCTACGGACTGTAGTCTGTGGCGTAGCAACACAGGTAGCAGTTAGCTGTCTATCAATGTTCTAAATTTAAATTAAGGTGAACCATGTTAAGACTAAGATAATTAGATGCCTCATTGTAAATGAATAGGACCGAAATATAAATATTTAGGTGGTCAGAGTCGAGACGGATGAATGAATAGTTAATCAAATTGTCTATTAGTATTACTAGAGTCGATGTGGTGCCGTTTACGTTATGAGTGTCATTATGTGAGTAAATATATGGTAAATATTAATGATCGTACGAGAGTGTTGCCATTACAAAAATTTTCAAACACTACCACTACCGATTTCCTGATATAGGTAATCTATTGATAAGTGATATTATGTAATATAAATACGAATTTTAAACAATACAAACGTTAAGACGTTGAATGGTTCTGTTTTGATTTTTGTCCTTGTAAATACATTTGCTATATAATTTACTAAATGAATGTAACATATTATTAATGAAAGAAAATAGATGAAACAAATTTTTTTTCTTGTTTTATTTCATCTACCTACAAACGATGTTTTTATTTTTATTTTTTTTCATTTCATTATCATCATGTTGTATTGATAAATAAATAAAAAAAAACACTTCTTTACTCTACGGTAGAGTTAAGAAGTGTTTTTTTAGGGTAGAGTCTCTACTCTCTAGTCTCTACCCAAACACCAACTGGCGCCTGGCAGGAACAAGTAAGTACAAATTGAAGGTACAAGATTGGAGCAAAAGTAGCTTACAGCTAAATAGCTTGCTTTACAGACCGTCAACATGCAAATATGCATAATGGCGGTTTGTAAAGCAAGGTCAATAAGGTTGACCAATTTTGACTAAAAACAACCATCTTGCTATAACTAACAACAGCTGTGGGCTATGTTAATCATTACTTATATTCTGGAAAAGCATGCAAACACTATACTTATTATATGTTTTTAAATTATGATACCTAGACATGGCTTTCTATCCCTTTGAATCATGATGGATGATCATGACAGCCACGGCCCACGACCTATTACATGCATACATGCATATTCCTAGTAAGCCCAGCCCAATTAAAGGATTATGCGTTAGGTTTTGTGTGAAATAATAGAGCGTATCTTTTGTTTGTATTTACAATATAATATAATGTTAAGTATGCAATTAATTAAATAATACAAATGCATATGAACAAGTATTCATAGATATAATACAGAGTGTAATAAAACAAAGTGATTTTTTGATAAATGTATGAGTAAAAAAGTAGAGAAACAGAAAACCAATTCTTTCGGCGCTGCAGTTATTTTCACAGTGTATTCTATTATCTATACAAGAGATACAAACAATAACACCTTCATTAAAGTATTATCACTTTGTTTTGTCATACTCTGTATATGCAAAAGATTAAAATAGGTAGGTAAGTATACGTAAATTTAACAAAATATTACAAACAACAACTTTAGCTCTAACAATATTAGAATAAAAATAAAATTATACCTACGCAATTAAAATTATACAGGTAAATCTATACTCTCGCTCCTTCGACGTATGACGAACTTGGCGAAGTCGTCCTTCTCCGGGCAGAAGGCGGCGACGGGCTTGCACTGCGCCGCGGCGGCCGCCTGCTGGATCTGCTCGCCGAACCCGCGCACCTCCTCCCGCTTCAGCTCCACCATGTACTTGCGCGACTCCATCACTACCGTCGCGTCGTCGCGCGCCATCGACCACACGCTCGGCTTCAGCCGCGGCAGTAGGTTGTGCCCGACGAACACCCCGTGAAACAGCCCCTGAAAATGCGGCTTGTGCGGGTAGTGGTCCAGCGCCGACAGCGACAGGAAGTGCACCTTGCCGTAGTCCACGTTGATGTACGTCTCGCGGTCCTCCCTCAGCAGCAGCGGCGCCTCGGGGCCCGACTCCGAGATTCTCGCGTCTAGGGAGGTCAGGACGGCCGCCCCGAGGCTCCGACTTTCGATTTTCATCGCTTCCGCGTCGAAACTCCGGCGGTTCTCGAGCTCGTATAGCATGCGCATCACGTTCCGCTCGGCAACGTCCGTGGCGCGCTCGCGGTTGACCCCGTGCGACGACTTCAGCATGTCCTCGTCCTCGCAGTCCAGGCCGAAGGCGACGTAGGGTGACGTGACCAGGTCGCCCAGGTACCCGCGGTGCAGGTACCGCTCCCCGCACTTGTACACGCCCGCCGCGAGCGACACGTTGGGCCGGCACACCTCCGTCTCCAGCCACGTGTACGCTACGCCATGCTCGCGGAAGTACTTGTACTCCTGGAAGCAGATCTGCCCGGCCACCTCCTTCAGCCGCATGTGGTAGTCCCAGTCGTACACACCGGCCCGGCTGTCGTACCTCACCCCCAGGCCGTGCCTCAGCCGGTGCTCCCACAGCTCACACGCGTTGAATTGATTGGTGTTACCCGTCGTCCAGAAGCAGAACAGATTCTCTAGGTAGTCCCTCTCGCGGTACTTGAGCTGATCCACGGAGACGCACGGCAGGAGGCAGCTCATGTAATCCGGGTTGGAGATCATCCCCACCAGCTGCCTCGCCTTGGCGATCGTGTACCGGGACGTCGGGGGCCGAAGGAGGATGTTGCCGTACACCTCGAGAAATCTACGCGTCTTCTCGAGGAGGCCGCATCGCGTGGTCATCTCGAGGGCCAGGCTGAGCAGGAGCAGCTGCCGGGCGACGAGCTCCGGGCAGCCGTCCACAACGAAGAGGTTCATGTAGCGGCGCTTGTGCCGGTACGCCTGCGACAGCGTCTTGATAAGGTGGCGTGCGTCGCAGCCCCCAATCACGAGGAAATTCAATTCGAAGGCATTTCGGTCCCCCTGGCGAAGATACTCCTGCTGCAGGTCCAGCGCCGGACTCACTCCCCAAAACATCGCGTTTGTCTTGCCGAGATGCGGCGTGAAAATGGCTCGCCTGTCAATGTCATGGCAACCGAGATAATTGTCTGCTGAAGCGCGCTTGTTAATAGGGCGTTACCATGGCAACCGGCTATTCGCAGGCGTACCGTTTTATTTTCATACCCAACCTTCGATTGATTAACGAAGCCCTCATTAGATGTGCTTTTTTATATTAACCCTACGTTCCATTACAAGCTCAGAACTCCGACGCTCAAGACTTTAGTTTTTCCCGTTCCAT